>JZKD02S0875526.1:240248-289934 GCA_000966675.3 Picea glauca
AATATTGGCTTTTTCATTAGCTGCGACCCCAGTGCAAAGTAGTCTGTATACATCTTGAAATGGGACCCCAACAAGTAGTTTATGAACTTATGTAAGACATAAATCACTGCCAAGCCTTCCCTTTCTGTCATCGTGCAATTCTTCTCAACAATCAACATCTTCCTAATAGCAAAGGAAATTGGATTGTCTATCTCTCCCTCTCTTGGCTGGGATAATACTACATCGAGCGCTATCAACGATGCATCCACATGAACGTGAAAATATTTCTTCCAATATGGGAACAACATAATGGGAACAATTACTAACTTCTACTTCAATATGTCCTGACAGTATTCATTCCACTGAAACTTAACTTCGTTCTTTAATAAATTTTCCATCAGAGTTGTAATCTGTGCATATCCTTTAATAAATTTCCTGTAATATCATGTATGGCCCAACGTTGTTCTCAATTGTCTTACTGATGTAGGTGGTGGAAAATCCAATCATCGCTATCTTTGAAGGATCAACCAAGAAACATTTCTTGCATACCACATGACCTAACAATATCCCAAATAGTGCATAGAAAATACACTTCTTCAAATTTAATGATATCTGATATTGTCTACATCTATCAAGCATCAACCACAAAGTTTCTATTTGATCTTTCAATAAGTTATACATAGTCCAATCATATAAGTACAATTCATTAAACTTATGAATAAATTCCTTAAATGCTGCAACAACTACTCTAGAAAACACAACGGGTGCATTCTTTAACCCAAATGACATCACTTCGTACTGGAAGCTTCCCCATTCTATCACAAATTTCATCTTATGTCTGTCTTCTGGTGCAATCTTGATATGGTGATGTCTTGAAAATCCATCAGTGAACAAGTAGGCCTCCTGCCGTCCTACATTTTATAACACTTCATCTGTAAAAGGGGGTAAAAAAGGGTCATGTATACATACATCGTCCAATTTCTTTAGATCTACACAAATTATAATATCCCATGTTTTCTTATCTTGAACTACCATTGGGATTATCCATTCAGACTCTACAATGGGCTCAATGATAACATCTTCTATCATTCTATCAAGTTCTACTTTCACTTTTTCCTTGTACTTTGGATTTAATCGGTAAGGTCTCTGTCTTATTGACTTATCATCTGGTTTTAACGGGATATTCATCTCACCTACTTCCCCAACTATCCCCTTCATCTCTAAAAATGTTTTCGAAAACAGATTTTGATATTGGCGCAATAAGACTGCAATCTTTTCAACAGTCTCATCGTTCCAATAGTCACCAATATTCACGAACTTAGCTTTCTCTTTTGTGCCAATATTCACTTTGCACACTCTTAAAGGCTTCGCATAGGCATCACATTCGTGTTTTGGACCTTCTACTGCGTGCTCCCATTCAATCTCTAATACTTTCACATTTCTTGGAGCTTCTTCCTCTTAATCTTATTTAGTAACATTGCAACATTCCAATATTTCATGGATTGTCGCAGATTATTTGTGCGCACTACACACATGTACTATTTCTATCTGATCTTCTTTCATAAAAAGATTACTTCTAATTATTTGCAAGGTTTCACCTACTAATGATGACTCATCTTCAAAACTAAATGTTACCTTCAAATTCTGGCTGATCTCTTCCCAATATGTTGTCTCTCTGCACACTTCTAGTTCTACATACTAGTTCTTGGGAACCGTCTCAAGTGTATGTATGAACATGTGCATCCATTCCTACTTTGACACATCTACCCAAGTTTTCATACATTGCACAACATGATCTGTTAGACTATTCATCCCTGTATACTTGTGCATAATTTCTCCACATTTTGTTCCAAATCTAATATGCATCGGCCTTTTACATCACTGCCAATCCCCTATTCTTTCCTTGTGTGTTTCCCACCAACTCAATGGGGCTACTTTTAGTAAAACATCCAATGACAACAATATTTGTTGTTCGAGTATCTACAACTCAATTTTTTTTACAAAATAACTTACATTAGTTAATCCATCAAACATCAGTGCATCACATACCTCTATTCCAATCTAGCACAAAGAGTGATTAATGCAATCACATCTTCTAGTCGATACTTCTTGCAACTAGTGTTGTCATTGTTCAAGTCCTTCCTATGAATCTGATGCACAAGAGCTAATGCTTCTTTAACAAAGCACACCATCTACAGTAGGATTGACGTAATCATCCATTTGCGTGGTCATATTATAGAGGTTATCAATTTCTTTTCTGGCGGGTTCCACATACCTTCTTGCTTCTGTGGGGTCTAATGGTACAATAAGCTTTAAGCCTCCCCCTTAAAAATCATTTCTCTCTTCTTCAAGTTGATAATTTTATGGTTTTCAAAGGCCCAATCCAATTTGAGCAATGCTAGATATGGTTGATGGTTATCCAAAATCTCAATTACCTCAAAGTCAGCCATGATGTGCACCCCATCTATGTTAACAGTTACTCATAATAGTCTCTTGATCAATACTATTTTATGCTTTTTTTCTAACCTCAATTGAACATGTGACCAAATTAAATTTGGTTTCCTCATCATTTCCCACTTCTGTCTTGGAAGAACATTTACATTCGATCATAATTCCAAGATTACATTATCCATGTCATACTATCCTATCTGCACACTCAATTTGAATTCTTTGTTTGTCCTCTTCTTGTGCAATACTTGATTCACTGCTCTATGTGTCGTAGATACGTCTCTGTCTTGGGTGCACTAATCAATCATCCTACGCAGTGTGTTCAACGTTGTTTCATCCTTCATCAACTCTAAACAAATTTTTAGAAAATATTTCAAAGTGTTTACCTTCTCGATTGAGCTTTCTGGAATGGTGCGATCATAGACTCATGGCATATCATATACTAGTGGCGCATTTGATGTTGATGTTATCAAATTGGGTCCTAGTATTTCCTTCCTGGCTTGCTGATATGTCTATTTCTCTTTTTGTGGGTTAAATGTTGGCATAGGCTCAACTTCTTTCCTTATCCATTGCTCGATCCCCTTTTCCTTTTCCATCGCACCCACTCTATTCTCGTTCCTCTACACGTAACGATTTCTATTTTGGATTGATCATCATGTTCCTCAACTGCTATCATCTGTATGTTCTGTTTGTTTCTAGTTCTAGTTCTGATACTTGTTCCCTCTTTCCTACCATTTCACTATCATTTGAGGACAATCCTCCGTCGCATGGTCCAATGCTCTGCAGTACATGCACATCGTGCAAGGATTCGAGAAGTCTCTCACCAAATGTCCTGGTTGATTGCAATTATAACAAATGATTGGTCCTCTTCCTCCTCTACCAAATCCTCCTCGTCCTCAACCTCTTTCGAATCCTCCTCGTCCACCTTGGTTAAATACTCTCGGAGTATTATACTGTGGAACTCCTCCTTCTATTGTTGCATTTTCTTCTTGAATTTTGTAAGCATATGCAACACACTCTCTCAATATGTCAAATGCATGAAAATATTTCTCATCATGTCCTACAGATTTGCAAAAATTACAGAACAAGTTCATGGGTGTACTCTGGTACTTCTGCAATAATGGACAAGCAGTCAAATGATTTCCCCATGTCTTTCATATTTCATAATACCCTACTCCTTCTGACAATGGGTTCAATGCTCCTGTAGCCATATATTGTACAAATGTTGGGCATTCATCTTTACGATGGCCTTTTGTCTTACATGTAATACACCAAACTTGTTCATGCTTTTCCTTTTCCTTTGTTATTTCTGACATATGAATCCTTAACGTAGCCAACTATGACTAAACCCATGCCATTCCTGCACCATCTCCTTCAAGAGATGCTTCTAACTTCATTGCAATTTCTAATGCTTATGGTTGTGACGTGACCTTCTATTATGTCAGAGGACAACGGATGTGTAGCAATAGACCTGTAATAAACCATTCTCTATGTTGTTCATTAGGAATATGAAATGTTAATCTATCCATCACATATTTAAACCTCTTATTGTAATGTCAAACTGTCTCATTCTTTATTTTCTTAATTTCTTTCAGCTTTGTGATATACTACGATTCATATTTTGGCTACTAAAATTCCTTTCACAAAGATTGTCCATTCTTTGCCAATGTCCTTGATTGTTTTGCTGGTGTAGTAGTTTGATAATTCATGTGCCATAACAATGTGTGACCTATGAACATTGTTGCTAACTGCGCAATGTTCGTTACCTCGTCCTGGACATTCTTCGCAATCCATATCCTCTCACATACAAACAGATGTTGCTAAGGGTCTTTCGACCCCACTCCTTGGAATTAAGGCATTCTTAGTGTATTAGCTATTCCTTCCATTGTATTCTGTGTAGTACTTACCTTCGGTGATGATGGATGACTCTGGTTCATTATGCTACTTCCACTATTCTGCCTATTGTTCTGACTTCATCCACTAACTACAATTGCTCTTGACAAAGTTATGGTTTCTTCTTCATATATTAGTGACGCAAATGGGATCGTGGATTCGACACAAATTTTGATCTGAGATGGACTTCCTTCTTTTGCTGGACTTCACCAAGGATCCTTTTCTTTCTCTTTAATTTCTCTATATGGTGTGCTCTGAAGCGTTACACAGGGGCCTCTTTTCTCAAACACTCTGTGCTGCTCTTCTCTCTCAGCCACAATTTCCTTCTTACTATTCCTAAACCTTTTTCCACAGTGCAATGTAACTCCAATCTCTCTGTCTAAATCACTATCTTCCTTTCTCAACATCCTCAATCCATACATTCCTTACTCATCATTTTCCACTCTCATACCATCCTCTGGTCATCCTCCAGTCCCCCTATGTGCACGGAGGCACCTAGTAGTCAGATTTCATCTTCATAACATTCTTGTCACACAACAACATATTTATCCAGGTAGACAGTGCGTTCAGAAATCTTCTGCAATTTCCCTTGAATAATTCCCTCTTTGCTACACTATACGAATGGGTACAATCTATTGCAAACTTTGGAATTTAACCCCCGAGTATACTATTCAACCAAAAATCAACTGCGCGAGAAACTTTATTACTACTATATTCAACTGTTTGATCAATTCAGGGGTCTAGTTTCTCAGAGCCTCAGCTCGGTATCTCCCAACATTCTCCACTAGCCTTTCTAACTATTCATTCAAAATTATTGTAAATTCACCAAAGAAGATTTCATGAAGGTCTGTAAACACATACCTTTGCAACCATTGTTCATCGTTGAGCCATGGGTTCCTATTTTATTCTCTAGCGAGTTCTCGTTCCTTCCTCCTTAACCATTCTATGATCTCTTTCTTATTCGACCTCCAAAATATTCCCCTTAGTTACAGATCTCGGTCCCAACAAAAAAACCATTTGTTGGCATGAAATGGGAAGACTCGGGGTTAATCATTAATAAACCAACAAAACCCTTAGACATCGGTCATTTCAACATCACTTGCAAGCAAGTGAAGTCTCACTCAAAGCATCTATAGTGGTTGCAGGAACCAAGTTTCTACAGTGGGGGGGAAGTGAGGCATTCAACATACTCATACTATGCACTATTCATTCATCTACTATGTGTGCAGTCTCTGTTACTTAACCTTTGATATTTATTCATTATACCTTGTGTGTGACACTACTTTAATTGACATTCATTTACCAGTTAGTGTAAGACATTATATCAAGATATATGAATAACACATTCAAAATACTAAGCTTTCATCATAACTACGCAAGATCAATAACATATTCACAATACTAACCATTCTATGTTATCCATATCACACACAAACCATCACATCAAGACACAAGTTTTAACGTGGTTCACCCCAATCTGGGCTACGTCCACAACGATTGCCTTCTTATATTAGTCATTTAAACTCTTCTTACAACTGTGCATTGGGTTACAAAATGATGCAACATTAACCATTACTCAAACCCGCCTCAGTTATTCTGTTGCAGTGAGAGCCTCACTCCTCAGTCATACCTCAAAAAAATTCCTCAAGACTTCTCCAAAATTCAACTAACTCAAAAGAACTCCACACAAAAACTCTTCAAACTTACTTACTCACACAATTGCTTCTACCCAAAAACCCATTACAATTTATAATTTTACAAAAGGGCTAAGTGATCCCGATTTATGTAGGAACACAATGAAATACATAAATACACATAAACATAGAGATGCAGCGGAAATAAGACTTCATTTCATTAATAACAAATGACTGAAACATGCTTACAGATAGAATGGAAATAAACTAGCTAGGGTGCTGGTAGCTTATCTCTGAGAAGAGATGTGGCGGCTACTAGCCTATAAACTGCCTGTTACAATGAGGCTCAAAGGCCTATATATTACTAAGAAACAATGGAAAATCCTAAACATCCAAAAAACTAACCCTAGGAGATGAAATGCCAGAATATGGGCCCCGTTGGGGTAAATTGGTACATCAATTTCCCGAGGTCGTAACTTTGGCATACTATCTCCGTTTGACACACATGATACATTGTTAGAAATATCTATCCAAGGACTACATTGCTGATAGCAAATATCAAATTTGGAACAGACTCATATTCCCCAGAGCATTCATGCCCAAACAACGTCGTTTAGGGCCTCAAAACAGCGCTGGAAGTTCAGGACCCGAAGAACGACTAAAAATAGTAAATTGTGCTACAATTAAGGAAACTGAAAAATTGAAAGAAACAATGGTGTGGGTCCAAGTGGAATAGGCGGGTGGCCACCAATATCCACCTAGATCACTAAGCTCGTTACAATGTGGAAAAAATGTCCCAAAATCCTAACTACTTTCTGCCATTTGCACGTTGACTCTCGAACATGCTTCAACTTCTTTGTGTGTGCTTCTCCTTAGCCAAAATGTCGTGCGATTCCCAAGACTTATCCAAAACACATGTCCAACATTCCTATAGTTGAAATCTCGTGAAAACCCCTGTTGGTTGACCCGCTTTTGAATTTCCTCCAAACTAAAAACAAACACCTTATCCCTATTCAAAATCCACAATAGAGATTGACTCCATGCACCATTTTCTCTGTTATAAATCCATTCTAAGCTTCATCTATTAAATATGTTATCATTGAGTGTCAAACAACGACTCTTACCTTGGAAAATACTGAGGGTACTCCTCTTTGACTCCAGAATTAAATCAAAAGCTTAAAATAACACATGAAGGTGCATCTTGCACATTGTGCCCTAACATTTAACTCCCCTATTAAAAAAAACCAAAAACAACTTGAGAGACAATACTATGAAAAACCCACTTGAGAGACAATACTAGTAGTAGCAATTTATTTTTATTTTTAAAATTATGTGTTTTAAATTTATTTGATTCACTCTCAAGAATTATACATCTTAATTTTTGATGAAACATTACACTTGTATTAAAATAAAAATAAATTTACACCAATCATAAGAAAAAACATTAACTTTAAACAAGGGATGCATGGCAGCTTAGTCCCTGCCAAGTAAATTTGAAAATAGAGTGTACCTAGATGGGATCATTGAACTAGTTAGAGTGTTCCAACAATTGTCAATTTACTATAAAACCATTGTGAATTTGTTATAATTATTATTTGTCTTTATTAAAGAAAAAATCAAAATCATTATTAAAAAGGGAAAGATATATATAAGTTGTCTATATCATTTTGTTTTTCATCTTTAACTATATTTTTACTAAATTATTTTCATTTAAAAAGAAATTCAAAATTACTATTTAAAAGAAATTACACATATGTCATCATACATAATTATATGTATATCATTTTGTTAATCTAGTAGGAGTACACTTTGTATTAATGATAAGAGAAAAGCATAAATGCAATAATTAATGAAATAAATGGATAGTAATAATGAGAGAATACATAACATTTTTATTTTTTTTCATAATTTTTTTATATAAAAGGTACTAGGTACTTATAACCAAGTTTATTGAAATGCAATAATAATGAAATAAATGGATAGTAATAATGAGAGAACACATGGCATTTTTACATTTTTTCTTAATTTTTTTATATAAAAGTTACTAGGTACTTATAACCAAGTTTATTGATTATGTAATTAATTTCAAATATTGAAATACGTGAAGGCAACAATAAAACTTGGAATATATCAACCAATGAGAAATGAGAAAAACAAATATTTTAATTATATCAAAAAATATATATTTGTTTTATTAAATTGAACATTACACTACACATATAAATTTAAAATACAAGGCAAATTAATGCCAAATCAATAGCAAACTCATTGCTATATTCCCTTAGCAGGGACTAATAATACAAAATAATCTTAGAAACTTCAAAATTACTATGTATCATTCCATCTATTTTAATTCAAATAGATCGACGTCACTCAAACACACATCCTCTAATTAAAGTTGCACAATTATTATTTTTTATATACAAAAGAAAGTTGACCATAGTACTATTTTATTACGTGTCACATCTAGATTTTTAGTTTATGTTTTTGGCATGACTAAGCACCTTATAGAAACATAATATTTTTTATGAGTGTAAATATCATGAACCACTCACTCCCTTCAACTTTATTATACCTGCCGATAGGCATGGTATATAGCTTTGAGTTAGGCTTGACTTTCTATTAGTTCATGGTTGACCATAAAATATACACCCCTTTATCCAAAGTTTTAAAAAACAATTATTTATTTTAAATTTTAAATCTCATTTATGTGATATCTTATTGGCCAAAAACTTTGAAGTCTTATTGCTGTCTTCACTTCAGCCAATGTAATTGTAATAAATATTTCTTGTTTTATATATATATATATTGTCAAAAGTTGGGGGCCCATCTTCTTAAATAAATAACCCTTTCTTTTTTGGCATGGATATGCATTTTTTTTTTGTGGTTCTCATTTAATGGGTACCTTTTTCCTAGTCACATTTAAATAAAATAAAATAATATTTTGTAGGTACCATTCAAATGGAAGACAATTGTATTTTTTCTTTCACAATTATTTGAGTGTTAAAGTTAAAATAAAATAATATTATATTTTGTACAATTCAAAGTTGATGGCATTTGTATTTTTTTTTTCACAATTTTTTTAAGGGTTAAACTTAAATATAAGTTTTATTTTTATATTACAAATTTTGAGTGTTAACCTTAAATATAAGTTTGAGCRTTTTACAATGTATAATCTAAATGTTTTATGAAATTGGGTTTTTTTAAGATCATTCAAAATAATGTGAAGGGATATTGGTTATTATACCTGCCTCTTGCGGTGGTATATAGTATTGTATATGCTATTGATCGTCTATTAGCTGGGGTTTGACCAAAATAGTTTTGAACATTTTTAAAGGTATAACATTACAATTTGTTTTTTTTTTAATTATTTTAAAACATTTTTCTAAATTGTGATTACTTGTTCAAATGCATCTCTTATTGTCGTGGCTGTGTAAGGATCTTCAACGGCTGCGGAATGATCTTCAACGTCCTTTATTGAGATGAGGCTCAATGTCCTTTAATGAGATGACGCTTGCCTGCCATATTCAACAAATGAATTTGTTATTCATCTCGACACATGCGGTGGATTCAATACAACTATTGTTTTATTTTATTATACCTGCATAGCAGCAGGTATAAGCTGCCATGCAACCTTGTTTTAACTTGCTTTCAACGTATTTTGACTTTATGCTTCCCACTTATGAACTTTATGGCATATCTCATAAACATACGACCCAAAATGAGGAGTTGGAAGCAATGTCAAGGATGGGCATGTTTTGTTTTAGTCCTTGAATATGTAATCTCACATATTTGTCATTTGTATTTGTTAAAGGAAGTTCTTAGTGTGATTATTGAGAGGATAGTTAAAAAAGTAATATGCATCATGTATTAGGTTAATTAAGATTATTGTAGGGTTTTGATACATTACAATTGAGGTTGTTTTTTTTTTTTTCGGCGAAGCTCTCTTCCAATGGATTCTTGATGTTATCTACTTAATGTCGCCATTCATTATGGGCATTTGTATTTGTCAAAAAAAACTCTTTAAATTTTATTTATGTGTTTTATAAATGTTGTTGGTATTTGTGCTTATTGAGAGGATAGTTAGGAAAGTAATATATATCCTGCAACAATTTAATTAAGATTACTGCAAGACTTTGATACATTATAATTGAGGTTGGTTTCTGTTTCGGTGAAGCTCTCTTTCTATGAAGCTCTCTTTCAGTGAACTCTCATTGTTGTCTATCTAATCTTGTCATCCATTGTCTACCCAACATCCCACCCCATGTCATTCATTATTTCATCAATTGTGTATCCATCATCCCATTCCATTTCATACAGTGGATTAAAATTTGAATTTTGAAATTTGTACTCCTCTTTACTCCATTTTAAACTTGCATTTAACAATGTGTACGTTAATGTTTGTCATTCAAATTGATAAGCAATATAACATATATGTCGATATATATACTTGAATAAGTGTGTGTGTGCAAACAATATGCACCCTGCAACAGTCTAAGTAAGACTACTATATGGCCCCGACACACTAGAATTGAGGTTGGTTTCTCCTCCAACAAAGTTCCCATCATAGAAGCTCATGTCATTGTCTACCTAACATCATCTTCCATTGTCTACCCATCATCTCATTCCATCCTAAAAATCTAAGTTAGCAAGCTATGTGGCAATATGCATAGTGGTTCAAAGAGTGTTAAAGCTAAATAAACAAGAATGTAAATGTGTTCCAAGACACCCCATTACCACACAATCATCTATCAACTTCTTGTGAACACCCATATATAATATCAACATATATATTTATTATACTTTTCTTAACATTAAAATTCATTTAAATTATGTTAATAAAAATAAAGTTTTATTGTTATTTAATATAATATTACTATAATAATTAGTTATTAAAAATAAATTTTAAAATTAAATTAATTACTTTTATTTTACCAATTTTGCCACTGAAACACACAAATATACAATCATTGTAAATAATCAATCTCTACACATTTTATATTACTTAACCACTTTGACTAACCCATCAAACTAATAAACTTTCATATCCCTACGGTTGACGTGGCAAACCTTCACGTAATAGACAAGTCTCAGTAGTGCTTAGGGTTTACCGTCTCGCGTGTTGATCAACAAAGGCGGCTATGTAATATGTGAAACATAAGCCGACACACTCGGAGATATGCGTATCCAAATTCTTCCAATTACATACAAAAGACAAACGTAGAGAATCAATACGCGAGTATTCTGCGTCTGTACTCTTCCAACTGCTACTATTTGGCATGACGTGGACACATGCGGCCTGACAAGGTTGTCTCCAGCTGGATGTCAAAACTCTTGAGTTGTTGTAATCATGCCACGTCATCGCATTAGATAAGTTATCGTAAAGGTTGCCGAAGGATCCAATTTGATAGGAAACCGTGTGCGAACATAATGAGATGAGCATTAGGGTGAAACGGAGGAATTGTAACTTTTTTATTTCAGAATTTTGACCATGGATCCTTATTTCAAGGGACTCCTCTTAAAATGATCCGGATTACCAGATTTGAAAAAAAACATAAATGAAAAACACATAACTTTACCTTTCTAAAAATAGAACATATAATAAATTTTATTTATTGAATAAATAACCAATTTTATTGCAAATAATAATTACTAATTTTCGTATTCTAAACTCAATTTTATTAGCAATTTGACTTAAAGTTAGCTAATGTGAATGTTACATTGTGACATAACAATTGATGAATGTTATAATCCAATAGAACTCTTGATAAATTTCATAATTTGACACAATCTTTATTGAACATCGCAAAGCGACAAAACCCTTAATGAACATTGTAATGTGACAAAACCATTAAGGAATACATCAAGTTGACATAATTCAACCAAGATGAACATCACAATAAATTTAACCATATTATATATCAATGTGACATAACCCTTGATGAATGTCATATTGCAACATAACAATTGATAAATGTAGCATTCTACATATGTAATTTGAGATGAATGTCGTAATGCAACATAACCATTGAGGAATGTAGCAATTCAACTTAATCCAGACAAGATGAATATTGCAATGTGACATAACCAAATTTGGGGATCATCAGAATTGAGGAAAGTGTTGAACATGTAATCCTTAGGATTGTGTTTTGTAACAGTGGTGTAAATATGAAGAGTCGTATGTGATAGGAAGAGTCATTCGTTAAAAAATATCAACAATGATTTATTGTTGTATTTATTAACCTAGCATACTAATGCAAAACACATCAAGTGTAGAGTTATATTTTCTTCTAATCCTTGGCCTCACAGTGGTATCAAAGCTTGGTTTATCTCCATTATTATCTTCCTTAGGAGTTTCATTAACGTAGAGGACCATCTCTTAGCTCTAGATCTCAATTTGTAAGTCTGCCCCACACAATGTCTCTCTGATTTATTCTCTGTCCAACGATTCTCCCTCAGTCGATTTGCCTCCTTCAATTGTGAAGGTATTCGTGCATTTTGTAAACCCTAATCTCTCTGGTTAGTTCCTCTACGAGTCGATCTCCCACATGCATAAACCCTATCAAATTTTCCTTCCTCGTGTCCCTCTAGAATCTTCAGCAATGGTCTCGTAGCGACCAAGCTTACCAGGAGGGGTTTTTTCCAATTGTTTCCTCAACAATTCAACATCCTTCGTCTCCATTCTTTCTCGTAAAAAAAAACCCAGCCGACTCTAATGACATAGTCAATGAGGGAAATTGGGGCGAATAATCCAATATCAAGTGATCAGTCATGATTATATTGTCCTCACGACCTTCAACAAACCCTAATTTCCTCACATTCTATCAGTGCAAATCAGACTAATACTTCCATTCCATCATGCCGTGTCAAATTCTCTACTCAACTCCGTGGTTGTAATATCTACACACTCCATCTATTATTCCTTGGACGCTTGCAGCAAGGAAGGAAGCATATGATACTCATATCATATAGCATATCCTTTCTTGGTCTTTTATCTATCGTCGTGGTACGAGAACGAAGTGAGTTCGATCGGTTAGTTGATAGAATTACGAGGTGCTCATCCAGTCCATTCTACGACTGGATGGTAGTTGAATTGTACATGTGCCACAATTCTTTTAGAAGGCGGAAACAACAAATAAACAAAAGGGAAGAGTGTGCCTCTTTAGTGACTCGCCAGTGCGCAGGCCTAACTCATGTAAGCGACTCAAATCTTGCAAGTGAATCACCATTGTGTCTTGTTTAGTTCAAAATCGATTTTGTACACTAAGTACACCTCACGCTCTCTTTAACTTATGGTTGCAATTCATACCTATACGTTCAACATGAACGTCGAAAACCTTCACTCTTTTATTTGACACCAGTGCGCACCTTCTACACCTTCTCTACTTGGAAGCATGGGTTTTGGAAGCATTTCATTTGATGGACAACATGGAGGCAGTAAGAGAAGATGTAGAAAGAAGAAGCTTAGAAGCATGGGGCATTAGCATAATCCCCATGAAAAATCTCACCTTCATTGTACTCATTGCATAGTGAATGGGTCGCATGAAGCTACTGAATGTAGAGTTCCATGACAGAGTATCAAAGAAGAATGACATAGATAGAAATTTTGAACGAACGAAAGGTAAAGCACCTGCTCATTACATGGTTTCCCATTGCAATGTAGGAGTAATTGAATATTTGTTGAATGCTTCACTTGCTTCTTGGGGAGATGCATGGCTTCTTGACACAAGTGCAACCTCCCACATGAAATTTTAAAGAGATTTCTTTGAAGACTTCGATGACAATGTAGATGGCATAGTGTACTTTGCATATAGATCAAGTCTCAAGCCTTTGGGAATGGGAACCGTCAAGCTTAGGTTGCCTGGACTCCTGAATTTTCTTCTGCACAATGTACTCTATCTTCCTAAGTTGTAAAGGAGCTTGTTGTCCCTTTTTCACATCAACCAACAAGGCTAGTATGTTCATATGATCAGTGGAAAATTTGAAATATGAAAGGATTATGATAGCATGCTTGTTATGAGTAGAATGGAAGATGGAAGACTGTTGAAGTTGAATGGGACAACTTCCCATACACAAATTGTTGCATAGCTCTCTCATCAAGACTCGGGTATAATGTCATCTAGTCTTTTGTGGCATGCTAGATTTGTCCATATTAATTTAACAGTCTTTGTTTGTTGAGAAAGAATTGTTTTTCTAGTTTTCCTACTATTCCTAGGAAATTGAACCAATGTGATGCTTGTATCCTTGGAAAACACAACAAATAACCCTTTCATTATTCTACTTCTAGAGCATGTAGAAAAATTGAATTTATTCATTCTGATTTGTGTGGCCCTATTCTTGTTCCTTCTACAAATAGAAACAAATATATCATGGATTTTATTGATGATTACATGAGGATGTGTTGGGTGTACTTGCTGAAAAATAAATCACAAGATTTTGAAACATTTAAAAATTTTCATGTATGGATTCAAAATGAATCTTAGTCTTGTATTGGATCTCTTCGCATTGATAATGGAAGAGAATATACATCTAATTAATTTGAAATCTAGCTTCTCCAACATGGGATCAAACATCAAACCACAATTCCATACAATACCCAACAGAATAGTGTAGTTGAATTTTTAAATGTTTCAAAAGCTTTCTTGAATCCTCCAAGAAAGATAAAATTGTTGAGAGGAAGCTTGATCATCTAGACAAATTCAATCATGTAAATACATATCATGAATTTGATGATGAGTTTTTTCATCTTGAAGGGGGGATACCTATCTTGGGTCAATCTCTAGAATCTCCTTATGAAGCACCATCTTCCCCTCATGAAGAAGTTCTTGCCACTTAATCGAACCTGAAGTTCAATTAGATGACGTGATCGAGAGGATTGAAAAGTTGAGGCTTGATGAGAACTAAACACCATCTCAATCATTCAAGAAGCATGGACCATCTCAGAAAGGTACACAAAAATGGCTCACAAAAACACTTGAAAGCGTTCATCCTAATGAGGTTAGAAAAATAGGAACCAGATTGTCCTCAAAAGAAGATGGAGGTAATGTAGATAATTCAATCTCATGTGATGTAGATGATATATATGTTTCATATGATTGTGAGTTGAATTTATCTGCTAACCTTGAACCAACTTCCTTTAAAGAATCTGCTTCTCATGATGAATGGAAAGAAGCCATGGATAACGAATATGATGCTCTCATCAAGAATGAGACTTGGAAGTTGGTGGACCCTCCATTTGGAACCAAATTGATTGGCTGCAAGTGGGAATTCAAGAACAAGTACATATCATATGGCTCACTTAACAAGAACAAATAAAGGTGCATGGAAAAACGATTTTCATAGAAAGAAGGTGTTGATTATGAGGATAATTTTTCCCCCACAACAAAATGGGATACCATCCACACGTTATTTTCCATGGTAGCACACAATGCATGGAAAATTCATCAAATGGGTGTGAAGACTGTTGTCTTGAATGGAGACTTGAAAGAGAATGCATTCATGTCTCAACCAAAAGGATTTGTTGTGAAGGTACAAGAACATAAGGTTTGAATTCTTATCAAATCCTTATATGGCTTGAAACAAGCACCGTGAACATGGTATGAAAAGTTAACTGAGCATCTTCTGAAATTGAATTTCAAGAATTTCAAAATTGACAATGAAAATTTGTTTGTTAAGAAAGTTGGAAAAACTATTGTATATCTTGTAGTATATGTCGATTATTTGTTGATAACAGGGAACAATGATAACTACATTGCATCCATAAAGACAGAGTTGAAGAAAGGCTTCAAAATGACATATTTTGGACATCTTCACTACTATTTGGGAATTGAAGTGATTCAAAATCCAAAGTACATATTCATCTCCTAGAAAAAGTACATTGGAGAACTATTGAACAAGTTTGGCATGGATAGGTGCAATCCTATTTCTACTCCAATGGAACATAATTTGAAACTCACATCAAAATAAGGAAATAAATTTGAGGATGTAACCAAGTATATACATCTTGCTGGAAGTCTTATTAATCCCTGCCAAAGGAATGAGTTTGCTCTTTGACTTTGGATTAGTTTATGGTTGACTTTAAATTTGTGTATTATATCCAATGTATAACATAGGAAATCAATATATGTATTTTTTTATATAAAAAAAACCATATTTTTTTTTAAATTTAAATGGCTAATATCTTTGATGTCTTATTGCAGGTTTCACTTCATTCAATGTATAGAATTGATTATACAATTAATAAATTTTCCAAGTGTTGTTTGACAAGAATATTAAGTTCATAAATATTAAAAGATGATGGTACTTTTTTCCTTTTTTTAAGTAAAAAAGATAGTACCTTCTATATTAAGTTAACAAAGAAACATTGACAAAATACATAGAGATATAGTCGTCCTGAGCCACCAAAAATGCTATCGTTTTACCGGAAACCAGCATAGTTTGGAGTGAAATGAGTCTAGGAAGATAAGCTAAAAAATGTTTTTCCCTCTATCCTGCCCGAAGGAAACCAGGACAGATGGCCATAGTTCAAGTTTACATTTAGCAACAGCATGATGAAACAGAAAACAAACTAGCATAGGAGAACTCAGATACCCGGTGACTTGTCTCCATTGCCTTTCTACCACGTGGATCTGGCTGGGATGGCGAATGGCTGCGTGCACATTGGACATTTCCTCTTTGCTGGAGCATTGGAGTACGCATAAAGGAGCAAATCCAGACGTTGTCCCATGAGGAGGGCTCTATGCTCTTGGTCTGCCATGTGGCCTTGGAGTTCGAACACTAGAGCCAGATGCTCTACATAGAGGAGAGGACCCTGCAAATCATTATTTCCTGCCTCGTCGAAGGTTTCGTTCCCCACTTCCACGTTCATCCCTGCTCTGGCCTCGGTCACGTTCAGTCTTGCTCTGGCCGCGTCCACATTCATCCCTGCTCTGGTCTCATCCAGATTCATCTCTACACAAGCCTTGTCCCGAGCCTCATCCTTGCTCATTACCTTCTCAGCATGGCTGGTGGGGCTGTAGTCACCCGTCCACGGTATCTCTTCAACAAAACAAATTGGGAATTCATCTGTCGACTCTCCCTTCAGACCGCTTCCAGCCTGTATTTCAGGCACCGTGGCCTGGGGTTCCAGGGTGGTCACTAAATCCTACAGGTACGACGTTTCTTTGACATAACAGGTTGGAAAGTTGTTCGCAGCGCCTCCCTTCAGACAACTTCCAGGCTCAATTGCAATGGTGTGCGTGCTACATTCTGTCCCAGGCTCAGCGATAATGGCATGGAGTGCCAATTGGTCAGCTCGTGCTCTCTGCCAGAGGATGGAAGTCGCCATTGACAGAGCGCGCTCAAGGTTCTTCATTCTTTGCCTCTGCTCTTTGTGGGTGTACCAGGTCGAGCCTCGATGAGGCCTGCCTCGCTTCCTTGTCATTGCTGATGAGGGGTGGATAGAGATACAGAGAGAATGAACCAAAATGAAAATGAATCATAACTGCACCAGAGCTCCCAACTGGTGGGGGGGTCCAAAACGAGAATGAACCAGCTCTGTCCAGACTCTCCAACTTTCAAATTTCCAAATGATGGCATTGCATGGATTCCTATTAACCCTGTCACATTGAATGTTGGTTGTGCGAGTGCATTCGCGTGAGGGAGAAGTCCCTCCTCCGTATAGCGGTTGTAATGGTCGGCTACCATTGTAAATGTTGAAGGGATGGGGAGCAGCCTACAACATTTAAGCTGTGGCTTGATGCTGAGCCATGTGGCAAGGCGTCGTCGTGTGTCATCCCATCCAGGGAAGAAGATGGTACTTGACCTGTATACTAATTAATTATATTTTTTAAATATAATAAAATAATTATTTCTCTACTATATTGGTCAATAAATTTGGTGTAAATTCAAAAGTATTTTCACCTTGTGTTTAAGTTAATTATTCACTGGCGGGAGTTTTTGATGGCCACTACATCCCTGCTTGTACGCCAGAGTTATTGAAGGCCACGACATCGAACGACATCCCACCTCGTACGATGACCACGACATCCCAGCTCATACGTTGTTTCTCTTTACTGATAAGGCCACGACATCCCAGGCTCGTATGAGCTTTCTATGCTCGGTTTTTTCACAAGGTTTTAACTTATCATGGATATCTACCGTAAATAAATAAATATGGTTATAAATTTTGTATAATGTAAAATAAATATGGTTATAAATTTTGTATAATGTAAATTGAAATGGTGAATTAAAGTAATATAAGTGTTCAAATTTGAAAATTTCATTTGTAGTTTTGTTTTCAAATTTTCGATTAGTTTTATATATTAAAAACTAATATAATAATTAAAAAATATTTCAATATTAAGTTAGCCATGATATTATAATATATATATTGATACAATATGTAATTAATATTGTTAGAAGTTAAATATATCAAAAGTAATTTAATTGTAACTATTTATATATAATATTATAAGTTAGACTAATATATATCTATGTTAAATCTAATAATATATATTATTACATGTTAGACTAATATATATCTATGTTAAATTTAATAATATATATTAGTGTAATAATAAACGTGTGTAGGAGGGTATATGGCCTTAAAAGTTAATAGCATTGTGTTATCTTGAATGTTTTAATAGAATGAAAGATTTTCCAATCTGTATACGTCTTTAATATACAATTAAATCGTCTTTGTTTGCTAAAGTAGAGTCATTGTATGATTTAGTTAAATTAATGGAATTCCAAATTTCATATTAATAAATAAATAATTAGAAAGAATAGGGTAAGCATATGATTGGTGTTATATTAGACTTGTTATGATTTTAAATAACAATGACTATAAATTTATAAACCAATCTCTAAACCTATCTTTCTAAACTTGCAAGAGGTAGGGACTAAGTTGCCATGCAGCCCTTGTCTATCTTGCTATAACCATACCAGACATTTAATTTGTTGTTGGGATTATTTCTACGTTCATGCAAAATCCTTGTGAAGGACATTGGTCTACTACAAAAAGAGTTCTAGAATTCTTGAAAGGAACTCAATGTTTTGGACTTAGGTACTATAAGGTAGATGACTTCAACCTACTCAGATATTCTGATTCAAATTTTGTTGGGGATAAGGAAACTGGAGTATCAACTTCAAACTATCTCATGAATCTTGGATCAATAATTATCTCCTAGAGATCACACAAAAAATCAATTCCATTAGATTCCACAACATAGGAAGAGTATGTGGAAGTTGTAGAAGCAACGAAGGAGATTGTGTGGCTCAGGAAAATACTTGAAGATCTATAGGAGAAACAAGTAAATTATACTCCTCTTCTAGTTGACAATACTTCTGCAATCAAGCTGGCCAAGAACCCCAGATTCCATTATCGAACTAAGCACATCAACACAAACTATCACTTGATTCAATATCATGTAGAGGCCAAGACTATTCACTTGAGACATTGTTCCACAAAGGATCAAATTGCGGGCATATTCACCAAAGCGCTTGGAAGAGAAAATTTTGAGAAGTTCAGAGTGATGCTTTGACTCACAAACACCCCTTTGGATTAAGGGGGGAATGTTGGACATGTAATCCTTGGGATTTCCTTTTGTAATAATAGTGTAAATATGAAGAGTCATAGATGATAGGAAGAGTCATCCATTAAGGAAGACCAACAATCATTTATTGTTGTATTTATTAACCTACCATGCTAATTCAAAACACATCAAGTGTGGAGTTATCTCTTCTACCAATCCCTGGTCTGATAGAAAATAACAATTCAACATAAGTAAGCCAAGATGAATGTTGTAATGTGACATAACAATTAAGGAACATAACAAGTCAACATAACTCAACCAAGATGAACATCACAATCTATATAACCATATTATAATCCTCTTAATGTCACAATGTCTTCATGTCTTGATGTGATTGAATATTGAAGCATGGTCAACCAACCAACCATGTTCAAAAAATAGTCAAACATGGTCAACAATAGTCAACAATGCTCAAATCATATTTACATGGTCTACTATATTTAACGATAATCAACTATTATCAATCATACGCAATTATGGCCAACGATACTCAACAAAAACAACCATATTTAATGACAATCAATAAGGTCATCCATAGTCAACCAATGTTAAACATGAAAAACCATAGTAAATTATTACCAATTATCGCACCCTATGCTAAATACTTCCCATGCATGATTTATTGCA
Source organism: Picea glauca (assembly GCA_000966675.3). Taxonomy (NCBI): domain Eukaryota; kingdom Viridiplantae; phylum Streptophyta; class Pinopsida; order Pinales; family Pinaceae; genus Picea; species Picea glauca. The sequence goes on from JZKD02S0875526.1 coordinate 260,404, forward strand.
AACAGATAAAATTCTTGGATGTGTAATATCCCTAAGGATGAACCCAATTGTAAGTGTAAATACAAATGTACTTAATTTGGTGAGTTGTTTTGATATCATTTTTGTATGCACATTTCATGTCATAGTGCGCGCATGTACTGCGCAGTAAAATGAGGAAGTGTGCACATTCCAGGATACTGTGTGCAACATCTTAAGTGTGTGTGATGTTGAGGCTAGGGAGCCTTTGTGTATATGATATGTTTTATAGGTTGGTGAGATAGTTATTATAAGCTAGGATGCTTATGTTTTGACTAGGCCGGAGAGCCTAGATGTTAAAGGCCAGTGCGCTTGTTTTTGTACATGTCTCATATTTAATATAAAATACATCGTTGTGCGTAAACTGACCACGATAAAAGAGATGGGGGACTAAGCTCCACTAGTTAGGGAAAGGGAGGGGCTAATCTAGGGAGTTTGAGCCAAAAAGGAATATTATATTAATATTTCTTAAAATCATGAAGTATGGATAATTATTTTATCCTAAGTTCTAAAGTTGGGGACAAGTGGGCCAAAGTATCTCCCAACATGACAAGTGTCAAGTTGGGGACATGCATACATATTGTTGGGACTTGGCTCATTTTGAGATCTTCCCCATCATTCGGAGGACCAGTTTTTTCATCATTCCTTCCATCATTCAGCCAGGATTCCATGACCATTTTTCATTCACGCAGTCAATTATCCTCAGACATTCATTTCACTGTATCTGAACTTGTATCCATGGCAACAGAGGTTGGTGTAGTTGGTTAGCTGGGAAGCTGGATTGAAGAAGCAAGTTGTCAGACCCATGGGATACTGAAGAAGCGGGTTGTTAGGCCCATGGAATATTGAAGAGGCAGATTGTCAGGACCGTGAGCAATTCTCTGGGTGAGAGAATTTCTAGGAGTTGATTTCTTGAAGGTGATAAACTGTAGCTATAGGGATCTGAGACTTCCTGTCTGGCCTGTTGCTGAAGCCCTGGAAGGGAAGTGGGGAAGCCGAGGGACTGTTGAGCAGAGAAGGGGAACACTTCCTTGGGTGGGACATGCATGTGGGGAATGAGAGACTGTAGGCTGTTAGTTGAGTGAGACCGTGACAAAGTCTTTCATGTTTTCCATGAGCCATTAGCTTGGTTAGGAGCCCTTTACCTGAGTGGAGTTTAGTCCCAGATTGGGGGTGACTCACTGTTGAGAGTGATGAACAATGCGGTCTAAGGATGGGAGGTTTGTGGAAGGTCTGCATGCAGTTGGTGACATTCTTAACAAGATAAGTGCCAATTGTGTGATAAGTTTACATGTTGCATTGTTATTTACATGTTTATTTTTATGGGTATTTCCTGTATATGTTGCATGTATGCGGTCATCTGTTATTTCAGTTTGAATCCGTGCATTTACGAAATGTATATGTATGTTTATGTTTTACATGTAAAGATTCCACAGGTGTTCTGTGTGCATATGTTTTAATTGCATGCAGTTAGAAAATTTTATGTGGCATAGCTCAAAATAGAAGCTCAGTATGTTACAATATGTTCCGCAGAGAGAGAATGTAAGTGTTTTCTGGCATAGTGTGGCCCGGCATGGATGGTCGGGGATGTTACAAAATAGTTTCAGAGCTAAGTAAAGCATCTGAGTAGTGGCATGCCCCCGCTTGTTGGTGGTCGGGGATGTTACAAGATGTATTTCATCTTTGATCTTTTCAATACCAAAACATTTAGGGTGGTTTTCTTTTTCATCCCTTTTGATATTTAATACATATCATGTCAAAATATATGTAAATTAAAATTTGGAGTACCAAAAAGTTTAAGTCAAGATGAATGTACTAATATGACATAACCATTATGGAATGTAGCAAGTTGACATAACTCAACCATGATGAAAATCACAATATATATAACCATATTATAAATCTGTTAGTGTCACAACCTGTTCATGTCTTGATGTGATTGAATATTGAAACATAGTCAACCAGAGAAACCATGTTCAAACCATAGTCAAACATGGTCATCATAGTCAACCATGCTCAATTCATATTTACATGGTCTACTATAGTTAACAATAATCAACTATTATCAATTATATTTAACTATGGCCAACCATACTCAACCAAATTCAACAATGTTTAACAATTGTCAACAAGTTCATCCATAGTAAACCATAGTCAATCAAAGTTAAACACAATAAACCGTAGTTGATTATTACTAATTATCTCATTGTATCCTAAATACTTCCCATGCATAATTTAATGCAAACAGATAAAAAGCAAAAATATTATTATTCTAACTATTTTAAATTTTTAATAGACACGAACATGCAAAAAGATTTGAATGTGTTTTTATATTTGATCTTTAAAGTACCAAAATGTTTAGGGTGGCATTTTTTTCATCACTTATGATATTTAATACATCTCATGTTAAAATATATGCAAAGTAATATTTGAGGTACCAAATATTTTAATGTCTATATTTTTTTTTGTGAAATTTATTGTTCTTTCGACATATTGTGAGCTTTAGGATCTCGAAATTCTTTAAATTAGTTGTCTATTTTCAAATTGTTGATTAATTGGGTTGGTTGTCATTGATGTCAACCCTTGAATAAAGTCCGGTAGCACAAAGGTTTGGGTAATGGACCCAAGCTTGTTTATTGTATAATGGTATGAGTTTTGATATATTTGCAAGTAAGACTATTCTAGATGGATAATACATGTCATGCCATTTCTGGTGGTATGTGGAACGTCACATAACTCCTCACTATTAGAGAGTTATGGCCATGTGAAGTTGGAGAACCCTCACGAGTCATCTAGAAGCCCCAAAAGGTCAAAGTAGTCAAAGTGCTTGCAAAGAAAAGATTATTTAAATAATAAAGTGAAGTGACAAAGTCAAAAATGATTATTTAAATAATAAAGTGAAGTGACAAAGTCAAAGAGGATTATTTAAATAGTAAAGTAAAGTGACAAAGTCAAAGAGGATTATTTAAATAATAAAGTGAAGTGACAAAGTCAAAGAGGATTATCTAAATAATAAAATGAAGAGACAAAGTCAAAGATGATTATTTAAATAATAAAGTGAAGTGACAAAGTCAAAGAGGATTATTTAAATAATAAAGTGAAGTGACAAAGTCAAGAAGGATTATTTAAATAATAAAGTAAATGGAGAACTTTATAATTATAGAAACTGATTATAAGAAGGTTAACCCTAAAATGAGGAAAATGGGTTAAGTGGCCAAGTAGTTATTAAATACATGGACAAGTGGAAAATTGGGCAAAGTTGGACATAAGTGACTATGTGGACAAAGTGGCCATGTGGGCAAAGTGACCTAGAAGATGTTTCTAAGAAAGCTACTTGGAGAGTATAAATAAGAGACAAGGCTCTCTCTTTTTGATAACACTTGAGCATATTGAATATCTATAGGTGACTGAGGTAACCAAAGGATATCTAAGCCAAATTTCAGAGGGAAGGTGAAGTAAGAAAGTTGAAATTCAAGGGGGGATAAATTCTTTTGATGGTGTTTTCTAAGGTATGTTATTTACAGGTCATCTCACCATTTTCACAATATTTTTTTTTCTAGAATGATTCAGACAATGAAATTTGGAGACCATTGAGGAAACATATCCAAGTAGCTATGGTACAAATTTCAGCTTGTGAGTCATTGTATTTGTTTAGTTACACTCCGTGGAAAATAGGGTTTGTGGCTAGTCCTGAAACTAGTCTAAAATAGGTGTTTCAGGTAAAAACATCATAACTTCCTCACAACATATCCAAATTCAGTAAGACCAAATGTGTTGGTTAGAGTACATTGTGTAGTATTCTGTGTACAATTTTTCAGATCCATACAACAAATATTCCGTGCAGGGCACGCTCTACAAGTTCACTTTCTAGAATAAGCCAAAATTCAACCAGGTATGTCATTTTTGCTATAACTCCTTTTCTGAGAGGTTCCAAGTAGTGACACTTGGAGGAATTGCACAAAATACATTGAAGAATATTATGTACTATTTTCATATCTTTATTCATTACAGGTACACATTTATGATTATTTCAAGTTAGGGTTGTTGACTAATCCAAAACTAGTCATGAAAGACTAAAGAAAAGTTTGATGAAAATGATAGTCTCTTGTTGTTAAAGTTAAGGAAGGTTTTTAGGTATGTGATCATATACACCAGGTCTATTACAGGGTTACAAATCAGATTTGGATGATTAAATTGATGAGGGATTTTGGTTGAGGCACATGTTGGGTACATGGTTGAGACAAGTAGTTGATGAGTTGGCACATACATGAGGTGTATAGTTGATGATGTTGGTACATATTGATGAGTCATAGTTGATGAGTAGTTGATACATGATTGGTACATACTTGGTACATGGTTGGATGCACTTGTTTATGGTATAGGCTGATTACATGTTGTTTGGTATAGGTTGGTGCATGGTTGATGCACTTGTTTATGGTATAGGTTGATTACAGGTTGAGGTACATGTTGATGCATGGTTGAAGCATGGTCTAGGTTATTGGTATAGGTTGTTTGGTGCAGGTTGGATTGTACAGGTTTACAGAAGTATATCTCACAGTGATAGTGTGACAATGGTTCCATCATTCTACTTATAGGTCAGGGTGGTTGGATGAGGCAAGGACAAGTGATTGTAGCCACGTTTCGGTTGTAGCCGAAGAACATAGGGGGTTGTAGCCTCCTTCTGGTTATAGCCAGAGAACTATGGAGTTGGAGCTTCCCTCAGGTTGTATCCTGAGAAACTAGGGGGTTGGAGCCCCTTCTAGTTGTAGCTGGAAAACAAAGGAAGTTGGCACTTCCAATGAATGTAATTCTTAAAGACATATAAGAATAAACATTATGTGGTTTTCTCTCACTTTGGGTTTCCACGTAAAACACTGATGTATTGTGTATGTGTGTGATTTCTCATTTGTTTATTATTTATTTACTCTGCAACAATTGGATGATAATGCTACATTGATATAACACTTGCATTTTATGGTGAAAAGGGATTAAATTTCTCTATTGTTGATTCACCCCCCCTCTCAGTAATCCAACAATTGGTATCAAAGCCGATTCCTTCAAGAAACATTTTAACTACTGGAAGGAGATCATGAATTATTCTGAGAATGGAGTACCAATGTTTAATGGTCAGAATGGTTTTAATTATGAGATGTGGAGTAGAAGGACGAAAGTATTTTTACAGGCACATGGACATTATATTTGGCTATCAGTTGTTACAAGATATGATAGTTCAAAAAGGGAAAGACTGCAGCCAAGAAGGAATTGAAGAAGAATAAAAAAAAACAATGTATTTCATCTGGGAAGGATTACCTAATCCGGTAAGAGAAAAGGTTGGTAAATGTTAATCATCCAAAAAAAATTGTCATAAGTTACATGACATATATTCTTCACCCATCACAGATTCATAAAATGCCAAAGAAGATGTAGATACAGATCAAGAAGAATTATGTTCACCATGTCAAACAGATTCAAAAGATGAAGAGTACATAGTCACCAGAGAATTGATTAGTGCTTTAGATAAACTAAGAGAAGAAAACAAGTCACTCAAGAAATAATTGATGAAACAAAAGGAAAGTGTTCACATTTTTGAAGAAGCCCAACAGGTCATCGAGAGCTTAAGAACTCAGCTAGAAAAAGCCAGAAATATCGAAGAAAATCTTGAATATCAAAAGAAGTATTTGGATTCCAACATAGAAGCACAAAAGGAAGAAGTAGAAATAAGAGAGAAGATATTGACAAATCATCTTAAGGAAAGGACTAACGATCTAAACCATCTTGAGGTAGAGTTTGGTCAAGAAGAGAAATGACTTGAAGAAGATAAAAGAATAGAAGGAATCATGAAATATCAGATAATGAAAAAAGAAGAAGAGGTTGAGAAGCTTGAAGAAGAAGTTGTCACATTGAGAAGTAAAATCGTCAAGCTCAAAAGGAATGTTGAAGAGACACAAACACCCACATCAGTTATAGAGAATGAAGAGAAGCACTCTAGGTTGCTAGAAAAGAAGAATGAAGAAAATAGAAAGAGTCATGCAGAAGTACTCAAAGGAAGGAATCATGGTCAACCAGAATCTAAGAAAACTATTGAAGATACATATTCAAGAAGAGCAGTCATGTTCAAGCCACAAAGAAGCTTCAATCATGATCAAGATCAGTCAAGGAAAAAATTCAGAAGGACTACACCACAAATAAGATCATCCACTCCTAGGTATGCAAATTTATTTTATGGCCATTGGTTTTATTGTACAAAATTTGGACATAAGGTTGCAGATTGCAGGGATTATAAAAGAAATGTTCAAGCAAGAAATTCCTATGTGGCCCCATGTAACATTGCATGTTACAAATGTCATAACTATGGACACATAGCTAGTGATTGTAGAAACGTGATCGATACTTCCATGAAAGAGAACACTGATATCAGATGTAAGAAAGTGTGGATATGAAAACACGAAGAACATGTGAACAAACACCAGATCCTAGAGATTGCAAGATTGGAAATAAAACGTGATGAAGAAAATTCTACAGAGAAAAAGAAAGATGTCAGATACATAAAGGTTTGGAAAATAACTAAAAGAAAAGAAGGACAGGTAAATAAGGAACATGTTCAAGAGATTGTACTTTTAGGCATTGTAGTGAAAGATGAATCCACAGACAGAAAGAAAGAAGTCAGATCTCAGAGAGATGATGAATCTACCAATGAAGATGATGATGAATACACATCAGAGCAGGAAGTGTTCTGAGCCATCCGAATTAGAAACTCCCAGGTAATATGAATATTAGATAGGGGGAGTCTATGCGATAGATGTGAAAAACCAAAGAACCATCCTTCGAGAAACTTCCAGAGTTTGAGAAGATAGATCCAAAGCAGTGAGTTAACATAAGTACAGTTTGATAGATTAATCAAGACTTCATGATAGTATAGTGATAAATGGGTCAATATTATGGACAATTGCACAAGTAGAGTCTTGGAAAATATGGACAAAGATGGATTCGTAAGAATACTTAGCAAGTTTAGACATATATATGATAGTGGATGAGAGCATGGATTCATAGATTGGTTCAGAGACAAAGGAACGTGATCATAATGGATGATAATTACACAGGAAATGGTTCGAACAATGCTAATGGATTCCAAATTGATAGATATTTTTTGGACATAGGCAATGCATACTATAGTTTACATTCAAAAAATATTAATGCTTAGAAACAACACTGACAAAACTCCCTACGAGCTATGGAAAGGAAGACTAGCAAATGTGAAGCACTTCAGAGTTTTTGGACGCAAATGCTACATCAAAATAGACGATGGCAGAATGCGGAAGTTTGACTCTCATGTGGACAAAGGACTACTTGTTGGTTACTCAAGTACAAGGAAAGCATAAAAGTGTTACAACCTGAGATTGAACAAATTTGAGGAAATCATCAACGTAACAATTGATGAAACATGTAGACAAGAATTAAAGGAAGAAGAAAACAAATCAATGAAACATCTTTACGAAGAAGAAGAAAAAGATGAAAAATAAGTAGAAGGGGAAGATGAAGAGGATTCGATAGAAGCAGAAGATAAAGTTCAACAAGTGCCTCCAAAGACACCTAACAAACGAGTACAGAAGAATCATCCTTTGGATCAGATTATTGGAAACAAATATGCATGAGTTGAGACTAGAAGAAGAATATGTTCACCAGAACAAACGCATCTAACACTATCATCTACGATTGTACCAACCTGTTTGGAAGAGGCCAGTAAGGATGAATTTTGGAATAAGTTCATGGATGAAGAATTGGATCAAATAGAGAAAAATGGCACTTGGGAATTGGTTCCAAGACCAAAGGATAAGAATGTGATCGGCACAAACTTGGTATACAAGAATAAGTTGAATGAATATGGATAGGTTACAAGGAACAAAGCAAGATTGGTATGTAAAGGATATGCACAGGTTGAAGGAATTGACTTTGAAGAGACATTTTCCCCATTTGCCATAATGGAAGCAATCTGGTTGATTTTATCTTATGCATGCTCCAAAAATATTAAAGTGTATCGGATGGAAATAAAACCAACTTTTCTGAATGCGTAACTTGAAGAATAAGTCTACACTGAACAACCAAAAGGATTTCAGTTGTCAGAGAACACATATTATGTGTGTAAATTAAAGAAGTCCTTGTACGGTCTAAAATAGGCTCCTAGAGCATGGTGCTTTGGACTGGATAAATATCTACAACAGGAAAGGTTCAGAAAAGGAAGTGCAAACATAAACCTCTACATCAAGGTAACTCAAGATAGTATTTTATTAATTGAAGTTTACGTTGATGATATTATTTTTGGAAGTACTGATGACAGGTAAAGCCAAAAATTTGCAAATAAATGCATAATGAATTTGAAATGTCATTACTTGGAGAACTATCCTTCTTTATACATCTTCAGATACATCAAAGAAACCAAGGAATTTTGATTTCTCAAGCCAAGTATATCAGCGAAATGCTAAAGAGGTTTGGAATGGAATATTGCAAACTAGTTATCACTCCCATTCAAACCAGTTGCAAGTTGGCAAAGATGATGATTCAAATTCTACAGGTCAGTGGAAATACATGTCAATTATTGGTAGCCTACTACATGTGACAATATCCAGACCAGATGTAATGCAACCAGTTGGACAAGTGGCATGATTTCAAGCAACACCAAAGGAATCAAATGTATTAGCAATGAAGAGGATTTTTAGAAATCTCAAAGGAACATAAGAGTTTGGATTATGGTATCCAAAAGGAAATGATCTATCACTTATTGCCTACATAGATGTAGATTGGGCAGGTTGCATTGATGACTGACGAAGCACCAATGGAGTAGAGTTCTACTTGTGTGAGTGTTTAGTATCATGGCTAAGCAAGAAACAATCATCAATATCTTTATCTACAGCCGAGGCAGAGTATATTGCAGCAGCAACATGTTGTACATAAGTTCTATGAATAAAACAAACTCTGATAGATATACAGTTTGAGTATGATGAGCCCATTCCAATCTATTTTGATAATACAAGAACCATCAGTATGTCAAAGAACCCGGTGATGCACTCTAAGAAGAAGAACATTCCAATCAAGTATCACTTTCTACGGGAACAGGTTGCAGAAAAGAACATCAGAGTTGAATATGTGGGCACAAAATAACAAGTGGCAGACATCTTTACAAAACCGCTTCCAAGGGAAGCCTTTGAGTATCTTCGCTAGAGACTTGGAGTTATTTCTACTCCAAAATGAATTCTTTTGAATACTTATCTTATATGTCTTAGATTTACATGAGGAAACACCATAAAGAGGACAGTTCAGGTTGGGAGATCAGATGAGTCAGTTAGGGGGAGAAACCCCGAATGGAAAGATACCTTTGCCATTGATGACAAAGGGGGGAAGATTTATCAGATGCAGAGGACAGAGGCACGGTTCCAGGGGGAGCATTGTTCACAGAGATGCAAGCATGGTTCCAGGGTGAGCATTGGTCACATAGATGCAAGCATGGCTTCAGGGGGAGCATGAGTTATATGATTTCAGTATTGCATCAGAGTGTTTTCATCAATGACAAAGGGGGAGATTCTTGATTAATTGGGTTGGTTTTCATTGATGTCAACCCTTGAAGAAATTCCGGTAGCAAATTCTAGTAGCACAAAGGTTTGGGTAATGGACCCAAGTTTGTTTGATGTATAATGGTATGCGTTTTGATATATTTGCATGTAAGACGATTCAAGATGGATAATACATGTCATGCTATTTTTGGTGGTATGTGGAACGTCACATAAATTCTCACGGTTAGAGAGTTACATCCATGCGAAGTTGGAGAACCCTCATGCATCATCTAGAAGCCCCAAAAGGTCAAAGTAGTCAAAGTGCTTGCAAAGAAGAGATTATTTAAATAATAAAGTGAAGTGACAAAGTCAAATAGGATTATTTAAATAATAAAGTAAAGTGACAAAGTCAAAGATGATTATTTAAATAATAAAGTGAAGTGACAAAGTCAAAGAGGATTATTTAAATAATAAAGTGAAATGACAAAGTCACAGAGGATTATTTAAATAATAAAGTGAAGTGACAAAGTCAAAGAGGATTATTTAAATAATAAAGTGAAGTGACAAAATCAAGGAAGATTATTTAAATAATAAAGTAAATCGAGAACTTTCTAATTATGGAAAGTGGTTATAAGAAGGTTAACCCTAAAATGAGGAAAATGGGTTAAGTGGTCAAGTGGCTATTCGATACATGGACAAGTGACAAATTGGGAAAAATCAGACATAGGTGACTATGTGGACAAAGTGGTTGTGTGGGCAAAGTGACCTAGAAGATGCTTCTAAGGAAGCTACTTGGAGAGTATAAATAAGAGCCAAGGCTCTCTCTTTTTTATAACACTTGAGAATATTGAATATATAGAGGTGACTGAGGTAAACAAAATATATCTAAGCCGAATTTCAGAGGGAAGGTGAAGTAAAGAATGTTGAAATTCAAGGGAGGAGAAATTCTTTTGATGATGCTTTGTAAGGTATGTTATTTACAGGTCATCTCACCATTTTCACAATAACGTTTTTTATAGAATGACTAAAACCATGAAATTGATAGTTCATTGAGGAAACATATCCAAGTATTTTTGGTATGAATTTCATCTTGTGGGTGATTGTATGTTTGGATTTACATTCCGTGGAAAATAGGGTTTGTGGCTAGTCCTGAAACTAGTCTAAAACAAGTGTTTCGGGTAAAAACATCATAACTTCTTCATAATAGATCCAAATTCAGTAAGACCAAATGTTTTGGTTAGAGTAAAGTCTTTAGTATTTTTTGTACAATTTTCAGATCCATTCAACAAATATTCTGTTATGGGCATGCTCTACAAGTTCACTCTCTAGAATAAGCCATAATTCAAGAAGGTATGTCATTTTTGCTATAAATCCTTTTCTGAGAGGTTCCAAGTAGTGACACTTGGAGGAATTGCATAAAAAACCCTGAAGAACACTGTGTACTATTTTCAAATATTTATTCATTACAGGTACACAATTATGATTATTTCAAGTTAGGGTTGTTGACTAATCCAAAACTAGTCATGTGAGACTAAAATAATGTTTGATAAAAATTCTAGTCTCGTGTTGTTAAAGTTAAGGACAGTTTGCAAGTATGTGATCATATACACCAGGTCTATTACAAAGTTACAAATCATATTTGGATGATGAAATTGATGAGGGATTTTGGTTGAGGCACATTGGGTACATGGTTGAGACAAGTAGTTGATGAGTTGGCACATACATGAGGTGTATATTTGATGATGTTTGTACATATTGATGAGTCATAGTTGATGAGTAGTTGATACATGATTGGTACATACTTGGTACATGGTTGGATGCACTTTGATGAGTCATAGTTGATGAGTAGTTGATACATGATTGGTACATACTTGGTACATGGTTGGATGCACTTGTTTATAGTACAGGCTGATTACAGGTTGGTGCATGGTTGATGGACTTGTTTATGGTACAGGTTGATTACAGGTTGAGGTACAGGTTGATGCATGGTTCATGTTATTGGTATAGGTTGTTTGTTGTAGGTTCATTGGTACATGTTTACAGTAGTATATCTCATAGTAATAGTGTGACAGTGGTTCCATCATTCTACTTATACGTCATGGCGGTTGGATGGGGCAAAAGGACATGTGGTTGTATCCACCTTCCAGTTGTAGCCAGAGAACATAGGGGGTTGTAGCATGCTTCTGGTTTTAGCCATAGAACTGGGGAGTTGGATCTTCCCTCAGGTTGTAGTCTGAGAAACTAGAGGGTTGGATCCTGTTCCAGTTGCAGCTGGAAAAAAAGGAAATTGGTGATTCCAATGAATGTAATTCTTAAAGACATAAGAAAAATCATTATGTGGTTTTCTACCGCTTTGGGTTTCCATGTAAAACACTGGTGTACTATGTATGTGTGTGAATGCTCATTTGTTTATTGTTTATTTACTATGCAACTATTGGATGATAATGCTACATTGATATAACACTTGCATTTTATGGTGAAAAAGGATTAAATTGCTCTATTACTGATTAACCCCCCCTCTTAGTGATCCAACACAAATAACTAATGCGCCTACGTATATTATACTATTCATTTCTTAATTTAATAGAGATCATTATAAATATTGGTTAACTAAAATGTAGATAATTTATTAGAGATCACCATAGTCAACTATGGCCGACCAAAGTCAACCAAAATCAATGTGACATAACCCTTGATGAATGTCATAATGTAACATAACAATTGAGGAATGTATCAAGTTGACGTAATTAAACCAAGAAGCACATTACAATAGATATAACCATCGTATAAACCTTGTAGTGTCACAATGTGACATAATATTACAGTCAACCTCTTAATGTCACAATAAGACATAGCCATTCATGAACAATGTAATGTGACATAAATGTTGAGGAATGTAGCAATAATTCAAACAAGATGAATATTGTAATGTGACATAAATTTTGATTAACATTGCAATCCAACATAACCCTTGATGAGCATTGCAATGTGACATAACCAAAATGACCCATGTTTAACCATATTCAACTTGGTAAACCATAACTAACCATAATCAAACATGCTCAAACCTGTTAAGAACCAAATATCAAAATAGCATAAAAAACCTCATAATAAGTACTCAATGCCTCGACAAAGAGATACTTTCAGATAATAAGCCTCTTCGAGGGGGAAACCTCCTTATACACCACATAAATTTTCAAATACAAGATGATTCCAAATGAAAAGGTCTCCTTGATAATAAGCCAGTAAGACATAATCATCACCAGATTCCTCGCACTTCTAAACATATGATCCTTATCGAAGGATTCTCAAGTAGTGCTGACACACTCGAAGATTTGCGTATCCAAATTCTTCCAATTACATACAGAAGACAAATGTAGAGAATCAATACGCGAGTATTCTAAGTCTGTACTCTTCCAATGTCTACTATATGGCATGACATGGACACATGTGGCCTAATCCGGTTGTGTCCAGCTAGATGTCAAAGTCTTGGGTGGTTGTAATCATGCCATGTCATCACATTGGATAAGTTATCGTAAAGGTTTCCAAAGGGTCCAATTTGATAGGAAACCGTGTGCAAACATAGGAAATGAGCATTAGAGTGAAACAGAGGAATTGTAATTTTTTAATTCAGAATTTTGACCATGGAACCTCATTTCAAGGGAATCCTCTTAAAATGATCTGGATTACCAGATTTGAAAAAAAACATAGATGAAAAACACATAACTTTGCCTTTCTAAAAATAGAACATAGTAAATGTAGATATAATTATTTTACAAAATAAATTTTATTTATTGAATAAATAACCAATTTTATTGTAAATAATAATTACTAATTTTTGTATTCTAAACTCAATTTTATTAGAAATTTGACATAAAGTCAGCTAATGTGAATGTCACATTGTGACATACCAATTGATGAATGTTACAATCCAATAGAACTCTTGATAAATTTCACAATTTGACACAACTCTTATTGAACATCACAAAGCGACAAAACCCTTAATGAACATTGTAATGTGACAAAACCATCAAGGAATGCATCAAGTTGACATAATTGAACAAAGATGAAAATCACAATAGATTTAACCATATTATATATCAATGTGACATAACCCTTGATGAATGCCATATTGCAACATAACAATTGATAAATGTAGCATTCTAATATGTAATTCAAGATGAACGTCATAATGCAACATAACCATTGAGGAATGTAGCAATTCAACATAACTCAGACAAGATGAATATTGCAATGTGACATAACCATTGGGGATCATTAGAATTCAGGAAAGTGTTGGACACATAATCCTTAGGATTTCGTTTTGTAACAGTGGTGTAAATATGAAGAGTCATATGTGATAAGAAGAGTCATTTGTTAAGGAATATCAACAATGATTTATTGTTGTATTTATTAACCTATCATGCTAGTGTAAAACACATCAAGTGTGGAATTATATTTTCTTCTAATCCCTCACCTGACAGTGGTATTAGATCTTGTTCTATCTCCATTATTATAATCCCTAGGTGTTTCATTAACGTAGAGAACCATCTCTTAGCTCTAGATCTCAATTTGTCAGTCTGCCCCACAAAATGTCTCTTTGATTTATTCTCTGTCCAATGATTCTCCCTCAGTCGATTTGCCTCCTTCAATCATGAAGGTATTCATGCATTTTGTAAACCTTATTCTCTCTGGTTAGTTCATCTACGAATCGATCTTCTACGTGCATAAACCCTATCAAATTTTCCTTCCTCATGTCCCTCCAGAATCTTTAGCAATGGCCTTGTAGTGACCGGGCTTACCGAGAGGGTTTTTTTCTAATTGTTTCCTCAACAATTGAACATCCTTCAATTCAAAATCCTTTGTCATCCATTCTTTGTCATAAAAAACCCTAGGCAACTCTAATGACATAGTCGATGAGGGAAATTGGGGTGAATGATCCAATAGCAAGTGATAAGTCATGATTATATCATCCTCACGACCTTCAACAAACCCTAATTTCTTCACATTCTATCAGTGAAAATCAGACTAATACTTCCATTCCATCACGTCGTGTCAAATTCTCTACTCAACTCCATGGTTGTAATCTCTACACACTCCATCTATTATTCCTTTCACGCTTGCAGAAAGGAAGGAAGCATATGATACTCATATCATATAGAATATCCCTTTTTGGTCTTTTATCTATCATTGTGGTATGAGAACGAAGTGAGTTGGGTCTGTTAGTTGACATAATTACAAGGTGTCATCCAATCCATTATACGACTTGATGGTATTTTAATTGTGTATGTGCCACAATTCTTTTAGAAGGTAGAAACAACAAATAAAAAAAAGGGAAGAGTGTGCCTCTTTAGTGACTCGCCAGTGCATAGGCCTAACTCATGTAAGCGACTCAAATATTGCAAGTGAATCACCATTGTGTCTTGTTTAGTTCAAAATCGATTATGTACACTAAGTACACCTCACGCTCTCTTTAACTTGTGGTTGCAATTCATACCTATAAGATGAACACGAATGTCTAAAACCTTCAATCTTGTATTCGACACCAGTCCTTGGCGCACCTTCTACACATTCTCTATTTGGAAGCATGGGGTTTGGAAGAACTTAATTTGATGGAAAACATGGAGGAAGTAAGAGAAGATGCAAAAAGAAGAAGCTTATAAGCATGGGGTGTTGGCATAATCCCCATGAAAAATTTGACCTTCATTGTACTCATTGCAGAGTGAATGGGTCACATGAAGCTACTGAATGTAGAGTTCCATGGCAGATTATCAAACAAGAATGACATATTCAGAAAGAAGACAAAGATATAATTTTACAACGAGCGAAAGGTAAATCACCTTCTCATTACATGGTTTCCCATTGCAATATAGGAGAAACTGAATATTTGTTGAATGCTTCACTTGCTTCTTGGGGAGATGCATGGCTTCTTGACACATGTGCAACCTCCCACATGACATTTCAAAGATATTTCTTTGAAGACTTCGATGATAATTTATATGGTGTATTGTACTTTGCAGATAGATCAAGTCTCAAGCCTTCAGGAATGGGAACCATTAGGCTTAGGTTGTCTGGACTCCCGAATTTTCTTCTACACAATGTCCTCTATCTTCCTAAGTTTCAAAGGATCTTGTTGTCCCTTTTACATATCAGACAACAAGGCCAATATGTTCATATGATCGGTGGAAAAGTTGAAATATGAAAGGATTATGATAACATGCTTTTTATGACTAGAATGGAAGATGGAAGACTGTTGAAGTTGAATGGGACAACTTCCCACACACAAACTCCTGCAGAGCTCTCTCATCAAGACTAGGGTATAATGTCATGTAGTCTTTTGTGGCATGCTAGATTTGTCCATATTAATTACAATAGTCTTCGTTTGTTGAGAAAGAATGGTGTTTCTGGTTTTCCTACTATTCCTAGGAAATTGAAGCAATGTGATGCTTGTATCCTTGGAAAACACAACAAACAACCCTTTCATTATTCTACTTCCAGAGCATGTAGAAAAATTGAATTGATTCATTCTAATTTGTGTGGCCCTATTCTTGTTCCTTCTACAAATAGAAACAAATATATCATGAATTTTATTGATGATTACACCAGGATGTGTTGGGTGTACTTGCTAAAAGATAAATCACAAAATTTTGAAACATTTAAAAATTTTCATGTATGGATTCAAAATGAAGCTCAGTTTTGTATTTGATCTCTTCTCACTGATAATGGAAGAGAATATACATATAATGAATTTCAAATCTACCTTCGCCAACACGGGATCAAACATCAAACCACAGTTCCATACAATCCCCAACAGAATGATGTGGTTGAATGAATGAACATGACACTCCTAAATATGGTTTGGTTTTTCAAGAATGTTAAATTGATGTTTTCGGCTGATGCAATTTTATGTGCAGTTTATGTCAAAAACAATTGTCCATCTCATTCTCTTAAAAAAAAGACTCCATATGAGATGTGGTATGGCCACATTCCTTCAGTGAGCCATCTTAAGGTCTTTGGTTCCACCTGCTATGCCTTGATTTCTGAGAAGCAAAGAAGTAAGATTGATGCCAGGAGTCGGAAGTGCATCTTCTTGGGGTACTAAAATACCCCCAAGGGGTATCATCTTTATTATGAGACAAACAATAAATTTATCATTTCCAAAGATGTAATCTTTCTTGAATCCTCTAAGAAAGACAAAATTTTTGAGATGAAGCTTCATCATCTAGACAAATTCACTCATGTAAATACATATCATGAATTTGATAATGAGATTTTTCATCTTGAAGGGGGGATACATATCTTGGGTCAATCTCTAGAATCTCCTTATGAAGCACCATCTTCCACTCATGAAGAATTTCCCGCCACTTCATCAGAACCTAAAGTTCAATTCGATGGCATGATTTATAGGATTGAAAAGTTGAGGCTTGATGAGAACTCAACACCATCTCAATCATTCAAGCAACATGGACCATCTCAGACAGCTCGACAAAAATGGCTCACAAAAAAACTTGAAAGTGTTCATCCTGATGAGGTCAGAAAAATAGGAACCATATTGTCCTCAAAAGAAGATGGAGGTAATGTCGATAATTCAATCTCACATGATGTAGATGATATAAATGTTTCATATGATTGTGAGTTGAATTTATCTACTAACCTTGAACCAACTTTGTTTAAATAATTTGCTTCTCATGATGAATGGAAAGAAGACATGCATAAGGAATATGATGCTTTCATCAAGAATGGGACATGGAAGTTTGTGGACCCTCGATTTGGAACCAGACTGAATGGCTACAAGTGGGAATTCAATAACAAGTACATATCATATGGCTCACTTCACAAGAAAAAAGAAAGACGCATGGCAAAAGGATTTTCATAGAAAGAAGGTGTTGATTATGAGGAGAATTTTTCCCCCACAACAAAATGGGATACCATCCACACGCTATTTTCCATGGCAACACAAAATGTATGGACAATTCATCAAATGGATGTGAAGACTGCTTTCTTGAATGGAGACTTGAAAGAGAATGTGTTCATGTCTCAACCAAAAGGATTTGTTGTGAAGGGACAAGAACATAAGGTGTGAATTCTTATAAAATCCTTATATGTCTTGAAACAAGCACTGTGAGCATGGTATGAAAAGTTAACTGATCATCTTCTGGAATTGAATTTCAAGAATTTCAATCTTGACGATGCAAATTTGTTTGTCAAGAAAGTTGGAAAAAATATTGTATATATTGTAGTATATGTAGATGATTTGTTGATAATAGGGAACAATGAGAACTACATTGCATCCTTAAAGGAAGAGTTGAAGATAGGCTTCAAAATGACATATTTTGGACATATTCACTACTATTTGGGAATTGAAGTGATTCAAAATCCAAAGTATATATTCTCTCCTAGAAGTACATTGGAGAACTGTTGAACAAGTTTGGCATGGATAAGTGCAATCATATTTCTACTCCAATGGAACATAATTTGAAACTCACATCAAAATAAGGAAATGAATTTGAGGATGTAACCAAGTATAAACAACTTGTGGGCAATATTATCTATCTTGCTATCACCATATCAAACATTTAATTTGTTGTTGGGATTATTTCTATGTTCATGCAAAATCCTTGTGAAGGACATTGGTATACTACAAAAAGAGTTCTAGAATTCTTGAAAGGAACTTATTGTTTTGGACTTAGGTACTATAAGGTAGATGACTTCAACCTGCTCAGATATTCTGATTCAAATTTTGTTGGGGATAAGGAAACTGGAGTATCAACTTCAAACTATCTCATGAATCTTGGATCAACAATAGTCTCCTAGAGATCACACAAAAACTCAATTCCATTAGATTCCACAACATAGGAAGAATATGTGGAAGTTGTAGAAGCAACGAAGGAGATTGTGTGGCTCAGGAAAATAATTGAATATCTATAGGAGAAACAAGTAAATTATACTCCTCTTCTAGTTGACAATACTTCTGTGTTGGAAAAGAACCCCATATTACATGATCAAACTAAGCACATCAACACAAACTATCACCTGATTCAATATCATGTAGAGACCAAGACTATTCACTTGAGACATTGTTCCACAAATGAGCAAATTGTGGACATATTCACCAAAGCACTTGGAAGAGAAAATTTTGAGAAGTTCAAAATGATGCTTGGACTCACACACACCCCTTTGGATTAAGGGGTGGAATGTTGGACATGTAATCCTTGGGATTTCCTTTTGTAATAGTAGTGTAAATATGAAGAGTCATAGGTGATAGGAAGATTCATCCATTAAGGAAGACCAAAAATCATTTATTGTTGTATTTATTAACCTACCATGCTAATGAAAAACACATCAAGTGTGGAGTTATCTTTTCTACCAATCCCTGGCCTAACAGAAAGTAACAATTCAACATAAGTAAGCCAAGATGAATGTTGTAATGTGACATAACAATTAAGGAACATAACAAGTCAACATAACTCAACCAAGACGAACATCACAATCTATATAACCATATTATAAGCCTCTTAATGTCACAATGTCTTCATGTCTTGATGTGATTGAATATTGAAGAATGGTCAACCAGCCAACAATGTTCAAAAAATAGTCAAACATGGTAGCAGTAGTCAACTATGCTCAAATCATATTTACATAGTCTATTATAGTTAACAATAATAAACTATTATCAATCATAAACAATTATGTCTGACGATACTCAACCAAAACAACCATGTTTAATGACAATCAATAAGGTCATCCATAGTCAACCAATGTTAAACATGACAAACCATAGTCAATTATTACCAATTATTACACCCTATAATAAATACTTCCCATGCATAATTTATTGCAAACAGATAAAATTCTTTCATGTATATCATCTTTGATATTTGCAGTACCAAAAAGTTTAAGTCAAGATGAATGTAATAATATGACATAACCATTATAAAATGTACCAAGTTGACATAACTCAACCATGATGACAAATAACAATATATATAACCATATCATAAATCTCTTAGTGTCACAACCTGTTCATGTCTTGATGTGATTGAATATTGAAACATAGTCAACCAGAGAAACCATGTTCAAACCATAGTCAAACATGGTCATCATAGTCAACCATGCTCAACTCATGTTTACATGGTCTACTATAGTTAACAATAATCAACTATTATCAGTTATATTCAACTATGGCCAACCATACTCAACCAAATTCAACAATGTTTAACAATAGTCAACAAGTTCATCCATAGTAAACAATGGTAAACCATAGTGAATCAGAGTTAAACACAATAAACTATAGTTTATTATTACTAATTATCTCATTGTATACTAAATACTTCCCATGCATAATTTAATGCAAACAGATAAAAAACACAAATATTATTATTCTAACTATTTCAAATTTTTAATAGACACGAACATGCGAAAATGCTTGGATGTGTTTTAATATTTGATCTTTAAAGTACCAAAAATTTTAGGGTGGTAGTTTTATCATCAATTATGATATTTAATAAATCTCATGTTAAAATATATGCAAAATAATATTTGAAGTACCAAATATTTTAATATCTATATATTTTTGTGTGAAATTTAATGTTCTTTTGATATATTGTGAGCTTTAGGATCTCGACATTCTTTAAATTAGTTGTCTATTTTCAAATTCTTGATTAATTGGGTTTGTTGTCATTGATGTCAACCCTTGAATAAAGTCCAGTAGCGAATTCTGGTAGCACAAAGGTTTGGGTAAAAGACCCAAGTTTGTTTTATGTATAATGGTATTAATTTTGATATATTTGTAGTAAGACTATTCTAGATGGATAGTACATGTCATGTCATTTCTGGTGGTATGTGGAACGTCACATAAATCCTCATTGTTAGAGATTTATGGCCATGTGAAGTTGGAGAACCCTCATGAGTCATCTAGAAGCCCCAAAAGGTCAAAGTGCTTGCAAAGAAGAGATTATTTAAATAATAAAGTGAAGTGACAAAGTCAAAAAAGATTATTCAAATAATAAAGTGAAGTGACAAAGTCAAAGAGGATTATTTAAATAATAAAACGAAGTGACAAAGTCAAAGATGATTATTTAAATAATAAAGTGAAGTTACAAAGTCAAAGAGGATTATTTAAATAATAAAGTGAAGTGACAAAATCAAGGAGGATTATTTAAATAATAAAGTAAATGGAGAACTTTCTAATTATGGAAAGTGGTTATAAGAAGGTTAATCCTAAAATGAGAAAAATGGGTTAAGTGGTCAAATTTCTATTAGATACATGGACATGTTGAAAATTGGGCAAAGTTGGACATAGGTGACTATGTGGACAAAGTGGTTATGTGGGCAAAGTGACCTAGAAGATGCTTCTAAGGAAGCTACTCAGAGAGTATAAATAAGAGGCAAGGCTCTCTCATTTTGATAACACTTGAGAATATTGAATATATACAGTTGATTGAGGTAACCAAAGGATATCTAAGCCGAATTTCAAAGGGAAGGTGAAGTAAAGAAGATCGAAATTCAAGGGAGGATAAATTCTTTTGATGATGCTTTCTAAGGTATGTTATTTATAGATCATCTCACCATTTTTCCAATAACGTTTTTTTCTAGAATGATTCAGACCATGAAATTGGGAGGCCATTGAAGAAACATATCCAAGTAGTTGTGGTACAAATTTCATCTTGTGGGTCATTTTACCTTTGGAGTTACACTCTGTGGAAAATAGGGTTTGTGGCTAGTCCTGAAACTAGCCTAAAACAGGTGTTTCGGGTAAAAACGTCATAACTTCTTCATAACAGATCCAAATTCAGTAAGACCAAATGTGTTGGTTAGAGTACAGTATTTAATATTATGTGTACAATTTTCAGACACATACAATAAATATTACGTGCGGGGCATGCTCTACAAGTTTGCTCTCTAGAATAAGCCAAAATTCAACAAGGTATGTCATTTTTGCTATAACTCCTTTTCTGAGAGGTTCCAAGTAGTGACACCTGGAGGTTAAAGTTAAGGAAGGTTTGTAGGTATGTGATCATATACACCAGGTATATGTTAGAGTTACAAATCAGATTTGGATGATGAAATTGATGAGCGCTTTTGGTTGTGGCACATGTTGGGTACATGGTTGAGAAAAGTAGTTGATGATTTGGCACATACATGAGGTCTATAGTTGATGATGTTGGTACATCTTAATGAGTCATATTTGATGAGTAGTTGATGCATGATTGGTACATACTTGGTACATGGTTGGATGCACTTGTTTATGGTACAGGTTGATTATAGTTTGTTTGGTACAGGTTGGTGCATGGTTGATGCACTTGTTTATGGTACATGTTGATTACAGGTTGAGGTACAGGTTGATGCATGGTACAGGTTATTGGTACATGTTGTTTGGTGCAGGTTGATTGGTACAGTTTTACAATAGTATATCTCACAATGATAATGTGACAGTGGTTCCATCATTCTACTTATACATCAGGGAGGTTGGATAGGGCAAGGAAAGGTGGTTGTAGCCACCTTCCAGTTGTAATCGGAGAACATAGGGGGTTGTAGACTCCTTATGGTTGTAGCCAGAGAACTAGGGAGTTGGAGCTTCCCTCTGGTTGTAGCCTAAGAAACTAGGGGGTTAGAGCCCCTTCCAGTTGCAGCTGGAAAACAAAGGAAGTTGGTGCTTCCAATGAATGTAATTCTTAAAGACATATAAGACAAATCATTCTGTGGTTTTCTCCCACTTTGGGTTTCCATGTAAAACACTAGTGTACTGTGTATGCATGTGATTGATCATTTGTTTATTGTTTATTTACTTTGCAACTATTGGATGATAATGCTACATTGATATAACACTTGTGTTTTATGGTGAAAAATGATTAAATTTCTCTATTACTGATTCACCCCCCCTCTTAGTAATCCAACAATTGGTATCAGAGTCGATTCCTTCATGAAACAGTTTAACCACTGGAAGGAGATCATGGATTATTCTGAGAATGGAGTACCAATGTTGAATGGCCAGAATGGTTTTAAGTATGAGATGTGGAGTAGAAGGACGAAATTATTTTTATAGGCACAAGGAAATTATGTTTGGCTATCAATTATTACAAGATATTATAGTTCAAAAAGGGAAAAGACTGCAGCCAAGAAGGAATTGAAGAAGAATAACAAAATAGCAATGGATTTCATTTGGGAAGGATTACCTAATCTAGTAAGAGAAAAGGTTGGTAAATGTACATCATCCAAAAAACTTTGGGATAAGTTACATGACATATATTATTCACCCATTGCAGATTCAGAAAAGGCCAAAGAAGATGCATATACAGATCAAGAATAATTATGTTCACCATGTCAAACAGATTCAGAAGATGAAGAGTACATACTCATTAGATAATTGATTAGTGCTTTAGATAAACTAAGAGAATAAAACAAGTCACTCAAGAAAGAATTGATGAAACAAAATGAAAGTGTTCACATTTTTTAAGAAGCCCAACAGGTCATCGAGAAATTAAGAACTCAGGGAAAAAAAGACAAAAAGATCGAAGAAAATATTGAATATCAAAAGAAGTAAATGGAAGCCAACATAAAATCATAGAAGGAAGAAGAAGAAATGAGAGAGAAGATATTGACAGATTATCTTAAGGAAAGAACTAACGATCTAAACCAGCTTGAGGCAATGTTTCGTCAAGAAGAGAAAGGACTTGAAGAAGAAATAATCACATTAAAAAATCAACTTGAGGAAGAAAAAATAATTGAAGAAGTCAAGAAATCTAGGATAATGAACATTTTGCATTCAAAACAGAGTAATGCTCAGAAACAACACTAGAAAATCTCCCTACAAGCTATGGAAAGGAAGACCAACAGATGTGAAGCACTTCAGAGTTTTTGGAAGAAAATGCTGCATCAAAAGAGAAGATGGTAGAATGGGAAAGTTTGACTCTCATGTGGAAAAATGAGTACTTTTTGGTTACTCAAGTACAAGGAAATCATACAAGTGTTACAACTTGAGATTGAACAAAGTTGTGGAAAGCATCAGCGTAACAATTGATGAAACATGTAGACAATAATTAAAGGAAGAAGAAAATGAATCAATGAAACAGCTTTACGAAGAAGAAGCAGAAGATGGAAAATAAGTAGAAGGGGAAGGTGAAGAGGATCCAAGGAAATAATAAGAGAAAGTTTGACAAGTTCCTCCAAAGACACCTATCAGACGAGTGCAGAAGAATCATCCTTCAAATCAAATTATTGGAAACAAAGATGCATGAGTTGAGACTAGAAGAAGAATCCATTCGCTAGAACAAACACACCTAACACTCTCATCTATGATTGAACCAATATATTTTGAAAAGGGCATCAAGGAAGAATTTTGGAATAAGGCCATGGATGAATAATTGGATCAAATAGAGAAAAATGACACTTGGTAATTGGTTCCAAGACCAAAGGATAAGAATGTGATTGACACAAAGTGGGTATACCGGAATAAATTGAATAAAGATGGACAGGTTACAAGGAACAAAGATAGATTGGTATGTAAAGGATATGTGTAGGTTGAAGGAATCGACTTTGAAGAGACATTTTCCCTAGTTTCCAAAATGGAAGCAATTCAATTGCTTTTAGCTTATGCATACTCCAAAAATACTAAAGTGTATCAGATGGACGTAAAATCAACTTTTTTGAATGGGAAACTTGAAGAAGATGTCTACATTGAACAACTAGAAGGATTTCAGTTGTTAGAGAATGCAGATTACGTGTGCAAATTGAAGAAGGCCTTGTATGGTCTAAAACAGGCTCCTAGAGCATGGTCATCTAGACGAGATAAATATCTACATCAAGCAAGATTCAGAAAAGGAAGTGCAGACAACAACTTCTACATCAAGGTAACTCAAGATAGTATTTTATTAATTGAAGTTTATGTTCATGATATTATTTTTGGAAGTACTGATGACAGGTTAAGCCAAAAATTTGCAAAGGACATGCATAATGAATTTGAAATGTCATTACTTGGAGAACTATCCTTTTTTCTGGGTCTTCATATACGTCAAAGAAACCAAAGAATTTTTATTTCTCAAACCAAGTATATCAGAGAAATGCTAAAGAGGTTTGGAACGAAATATTGCAAACCAGTTATGACTCCCATGCAAACTAGTTGGAAGTTGAGCAAAGATGATGATCCAAAGTCTACATATAAGAGGAAATACATGTCAATGATTGGTATCCTACTATATGTGACAACATCCAGACCAGATGTAATGCAAGCAATTGGATAGGTGGCACTATTTCAAGAAGCACCAAAGGAATCACATGTATTAGCATTGAAGAATATTTTCAAATATCTCAAAGGAACATAAGAGTTTGGATTATGGTATCCAAAAGGAAAGGATCTATCACTTATTACCTACACAGATGCAGATTGGGCAGGTTGCATTAATGACCGACGAAGAACTAGTGGAGCAACGTTCTACTTGGGTGAGTGTTTAGTATCATGGCTAAGAAAGAAACAATCATCGATATCTTTATCTACAGCCGAGGCAGAGTATATTGCAACAACAACATGTTGTACACAAGTTCTATGGATGAAACAAACTCTGACAGATATACAGGTTGAGTATGATGAGCCCATTCCAATCTATTGTGATAATACAAGTGCCATCAGTATCTCAAA
Organism: Picea glauca; assembly: GCA_000966675.3. Taxonomy (NCBI): domain Eukaryota; kingdom Viridiplantae; phylum Streptophyta; class Pinopsida; order Pinales; family Pinaceae; genus Picea; species Picea glauca. The sequence continues at coordinate 285,598 of JZKD02S0875526.1, forward strand.
GAACTTGGTGATGCACTCTAAGACAAAGCACATTCCAATCAAGTATCACTTTCTATGGTAACAGGTTGCAGAAAATAATATCAGAGTTGAATATGTGGGCACAAAAGAACAAGTGGCATACCTCTTTACAAAACCACTTCCACAGAAAGTCTTTGAGTATCTTTTCCAGAGACTCAGAGTTATTTCTACTCCAAAATGAATGCTTTTGAATGCTTATCTTATATGTCTTATATGTACATGAGGAAGCACCATAAAGAGGATAGTTCAGGTTGGGAGATTAGACAGGTCAGTTAGGGGGAGAAACCCCAAATGGAAAGATACCTTTGTCATTGATGGCAAAGGGGAAGAGATTTATCAAATGCAGAGGACAAAGGCATGGTTCCAGAGGGAGCATTGGTCACAAAGATGCAAGCATGGTTCCAGGGGAAGCATGAGTGATATGGTTTAAGTATTACATCAGAGTGTTTCCATCAATGCCAAAGGGGGAAATTGTTGATTAATTGGGTTGGTTTTCATTGATGTCAACCCTTGAAGAAAGTCCGATAGCTAATTACGGTAGCACAAAGGTTTTGGTAATGGACCCAAGTTTGTTTGATGTCTAATGGTATTAGTTTTGATATATTTTCAGGTAAGACTATTCTATATGGATAGTACATGCCATGCCATTTCTGTTGGTATGTGGAACATCATATAACTCCTCACGGTTAGAGAGTTATGGCCATGTGAAGTTGGACAACCCTCATGAGTCATTTAGAAGTCCCAAAAGGTCAAAGTTGTCAAAGTGCTTGCAAAGAAGAGATTATTTAAATAATAAAGTGAAGTGGCAAAGTAAAAAAGGATTATTTAAATAATAAAGTGAAGTAAGAAAGTCAAAGAGGATTATTTAAATAATAAAGTAAAGTGACAAAGTAAAAGAGGATTATTTAAATAATAAAGTGAAGTGACAAAGTCAAAGAGGAGTATGTGTATGTGTGTGATTGCTCATTTGTTTATTATTTATTTACTATGAAACTATTGGATGATAATGCTACATCGATATAACACTTGCATTTTATGGTGAAAAATGATTAAATTGCTCTATTACTGATTCACCCCCCTCTCAGTAATCCAACACAAATAACTAATGCGCCTACGTATATTATAATATTCATTTGTGAATTTAATAAAGATCATTATAAATATTTGTTAACTAAAATGCATATAATTTATTAGAGATCACCATAGTCAACTATGGCCAACCAAAGTCAACCAAAATCAATGTGACATAACCCTTGATGAATGTCGTAATGTAACATAACAATTGAGGAACGTATCAAGTTGACATAAGTAAACCAAGAAGAACATTACAATAGATATAACCATATTATAAACCTTGTAGTGTCACAATGTGACATAATATTGAACTCAACCTATTAATCTCACAATGAGACATAGCCATCCATGAACATCGTAATGTGACATAAATGTTGATGAATGTAGCAATTCGACATAATTCAAACAAGATGAATATTGTAATGTGACATAAATGTTGAGCAACATTGCAATCCAACATAACCGTTGATGAGCATTGCAATGTGACATAACCAAAATGAACCATGTTTAACCATAGTCAACTTGGTAAACCATAATCAAACATGGTCAAACATGTTAAGAGCCAAATATCAAAATAGCATAAAAAAGCTCAGAATAAGTACTCAATGCCTTGACAAAGAGATAATTTCATATAATAAGCCTCTTCGAGGGGGAAACCATCTTATACACCACATAAATTTTCAAATACAAGATGATTCCAAATGAAAAGGTCTCCTTGGTATATATAGGAGGCTAGGAGGTTCAATTACAACTAATGGACCCAAGATGACATAAATAAAATAAAAATACTAATGTAATATGCCCCAATTAAGCGGTAATGTGTCATTATTTAGGGATTAACATGCCCCTCCCCTTCATACAAGTGTTGTATGCAACGCTTGATTAATTCTAGATGCTTCTGTATAAAAGACACATCTTCCCAAGTGGAATCTTTAGTAGGTAGTTTCCTCCACTTAATGAGATACTCTGAAATGGATATATTCCTCAACTACTGAATTCTTGTGTCAGTGATAGCTTCATGATCCAATATGATTTTTCCTTCCTCATCAAGTTCTGACAATATATTTTGAGCTAGGATCTTGTCACCTATAACCTTGTTTAAGCATGAAACATGGAAAACTAGGTGTACTTGCAAAGATGAAGGAAACTCCAATTTGTATGACATAGTAACAATCTTTTGCAACACCTTATAAGGGCCATAGTACTTTTGTGATAATTTATTATCCTTCTTATCTTGATTGAGGGACATTTGTTTGTATGGTTGTAGTCTTAAAAATACCCAATCCCCTACTTCAAAACTTCTTTCACTGCAATGTTGATCTACTTGTTGTTTCATGCAATTTTGTGTCATGGTCAGGTTTTCCTTTAAGAGTTGGATAACTTGTTGTTGATGTTTGATGCAACCTTCCATTGCTTGAACCTTGAATTTTTATTTTAGAGAAGAAGTGACGGAAGGTGGGTGATATCCATAGAGTGTCATAAATGGTGTCATTTTCATTGCAATATGAAAGGAAATGTTATGCCACCATTCTGCTAAGGGTAACCAATTGAACCATTTTGTGTTTGTTTATCAGAGACAAAGCAACGAAGGTATCCTTCCAGACATTTGTTCACTATCTCAGATTTTCCATCATATTGAGGATCATAAGATGTGCTATGAGCCAATTGAGTACCCAAACAAGAAAATAATTATGTCCAAAAATTTCTAGTGAAGATGGGATCTTTGTAACTTACATTAATATTTGAGCTTACATGTAGCTTTTGAACTGTCTCCATGAATGCGGTGGAAACTGTACTGGCTTTGAAAGGATGAGAGAGTGCACAAAAGTGTGTGTACTTGGTTAGTCTACCAACAATCACCATGATGACACTATTTCCTTCAGACTTCAGTAACCCTGTGATGAAATCCATGGAAATATCCTCCCAACACTGACTTGGGATTGCTAATGGTTGTAAAAGACCTGGGGTCTTAATTGTTTCCAACTTATTTTGTTGGAAAACCAAACATTCCACCAGAAACCTTTGAACATCAGTTTTCAGGCCATTCTAAAAAAATTCCTTCTTGACCCTATGGCAGGTTTTCAAAAATCCTGAGTGCCCTCCTACTAGAGAGGTGTGCAATTCCAAGAGTACCTTTTGTTTGAGTTGGGAGTTCTTACATAAATATAAGCGATATTTGTACCATAGTGAATCATTTTTCCATGTAAATGTATTGGATGCACTGGAATCCTATTGCAACCTTTGAATGAGAGTCCACACATTTTTGTCATTCTTCCATTCATCCATCACTTCTATTATCCAATCGGATTGGATGATCGAGATAGCATAGAAAAAGGCCTCAACATATTCATCCTTTCTTGAGAGTGCATCTGCAACAAAATTTTGCTTCCCTTTTTGTAGATGATTTCAAAATCATAACCCAACATCTTGGTCACCCATTTTGTTGTTTTTCTGAAGATAGTCTTTGTTCCAAGAAGTATTTAAGACTATCATGGTAAGGGCACCATTTATTCAATGCATGTGGTATTGCCATCATTTCATTCTCATAAATGGGTTTGTGTAATTCCTTCCCCTTGAGTGGCTGACTTTCAAAGGCAAGGGGTCTTCCTTCTTGCAGTAGAACAACACCAATGCCATTTCCCAAGGTATCACATTCCACAATAAAGGTTTTTGTGAAGCCTAGTGTGGTCAAGAAATGATCTTTGCACATCGCCTCTTTAAGTTGTTCAAAAGATTTAGTTTCCTCTTGAGTCCATAAAAATACATCCTTCTTATTTAATGTCGTTAAATGTGCTTCTATTCTTCCATAGTTCCAAACAAACTTGCGGTAGTAACCTGCCAAACCCAAAAATCCTCTAAGATTCTTCAATTTTTTGGGAATTGACCACTCTATCATGGCCTTGATATTCTTAATCTTGTTAGGGTCTACCTTTCCACCTTCATGAGATACAATATGACCCAAATACTCTACTGCCTTCAAAAAAGAAACATTTGGATGGTTTGAAATATATTTGTTGCTCCTTTAGTAGTTGTAGCACCTTGTCAACATGGCAAACATGATCCTCCAAAGACTTGCTATAGATTAGTATATCATCAAAAAATACTAACAAAATTTTTCAAAGGAAGGGATTGTTACACATTATTTTCGTCATCCCTATGATCGTTAATGATGTAAACCTATATGTTGCCTTCAGAGGGGTCAATGGCCTGAGTTCCTAAAGAGAGAAGGGAGAAGAACTTTTCCT
>JZKD02S0875526.1:299020-310968 GCA_000966675.3 Picea glauca
AACATAGGTATCATATTAAAAGATATAAATGAAAGATTTAACCATAACCCCTATGCATTTTCATGAAACCAAAGGTCAAGTAGGTCAAATAAAATGCAAATCCAAATGCCAATGCATTACAAACTCAATAAACCAAGTCACACAATCAATACAAAAATTTCCAATGAGTATAGTTAAAAAGTTTTTCCAACTGCATAACGATAAGTAAAAAGTAAGTGCAATATGCATATTGACAGGAAGGATCATGACAGTTCAAATAATGTTTCCAATGCGACTTCGAAAGACTAAGTTTTCATGCTTACAATCGTGAAAATAAAATGAAAATAAGCGTGCAAAAGGCGCAAAGAATAAAAGTGTCGTTCATTTGAAAATTGCGATGAAAAATCGATGTTTGCAAAACATTGGTGTAGACAGCTTATAAGACCATGGAAAAATGTGAATTGGCTGCCAACAATGGCGACACACTGGTAGAAGCAGTTATCTCTGCCAAAATGAACAAATTTAGATTAGGACAACAAAGATAATTCCAACTCTAAAATGACAACCAGAAAATAGTATAAACATCATCATTAACCAACTATTCCAGCAGTGTTTCAAAAGATGAAAACCGATAACAATCTTAAGATTAGAAATCCACGATATTAAAGATAAAATCTCCAATACCGTTGGCATAGCCACTGCTGCCAGCAGGAATCCATAGCCTCGACAGGGTTTCCATTTAACCCACTCTGACATCTGTATCCTGCCAAGTAGTTCTAGATCAGAATAAAGGACATTAAAGAGGTTTCTTATTTGCAAATTTTCATATACCCGACATTGCTTCGCTGCCAGCCTGTTCAGTACCCCGACAAAGTTGTCTTGGCGCCATGCATGCATTTACCCGTTGCCAGCAGACCTGTTCAGCATCCCGGTGGGTTTACAAGCACTTCCCACAGCTCCTATTAATAATTTATTTTGTTTTTCATTCATAGATATATGGTTGAGCGGGGTGACGCTGAAAATCATGATATTTTAACATATTTTTATCAGACCTCATCAGAATTTTTTAGAACTGTCCTTTATCAATATCGAGAGATGTTTTATTTGCAAAAACAACTTCCTAAGGCAGGGAGACATCCTCTGAGTCATTCCTTTACGGAATAGGGACAGCGTAAAAAGATAATAGATGATCATGACGAACTTTACTCAGAGATCCAAATCAATCGACTTCTTTCGAACAACAGACTTTTTCCAACAAAGATATAAATTTTAGAAATACCATTGATGTTTATACAAATTCTCTTAGCAGTTATTTCAGTGAAGGAATTTTTTGTTGTCTTGGTCCGCATAGTTCAGTGTACAGGTATGTACATTTTCCAAAAACCAAGCTGACAAATTCAAAGGAAAATAAAAAACAAAAGGTAAACAAAAAGCAAACAAAAGCAAAATATGTACATAAAATACAAGGGTTGTTATCAAGCAAAGTATCTTTTCAAGGCTTGGCCATTCACCGGGTAGGTGTCAAGCTGCCCTTCAAGATTTTTCAATCGAAAAGAACTAGGACCCAACTTTTCAGCAATTAAAAACGGTCCAAGCCATAAGTTTTTAAATTTTGTGTGTTCTCCCTTTCCCTCATGCGGTTTGTCCCATTTTAAGACGAGATCACCTACTTCAGAATTCCTATCAGAAGCAGAGTTAGAATCGAACCAGATTTTAACCAATTGTTGATGTTGATCTAACTTATGTTTAGCTTGGGCTCTTACCTCTTCTAGCTTCATCAAAGCGTTAATTCGGTTTTCTAGAGGGGGACAATCTTCTTCTTGAACTTTCTGTGACAATTGAAGCGAAGGAAGAAGAATGTGAGGTTGCAGAATTGCTTCTCTGCCATAAACGAGAAAAAAGGGGGAGTTACCTATAGCATCTTTTGGCGTTACCCTATCAGCCCACAGCGCGTTCAACAGCGCATTGTGCCAATTTTTATGATTTTCAACCACGGTTTTCTTGATAATTTTAATCAAGTTCTTGTTTGTTGATTATGCCAATCCATTGCCCTGGGGGTAGTAACTAGCATAATATTTTAGTTTAATTCCTTTTTCCAAAGCGAACTCGCTCATCTCAAGATAAGAGAAGTAAGAAGCATTATCGAAAACTAAACAGTCAGGGATACCAAAACGAGTGATAATATTCAAATTTAGAAAGGTGATTACCTGACTGGTGTTGACAGTTCTTAATGCAGCAGCTTCAGGCCATCGTGTAAAGTAATTCGTGGCTGTCACAACAAACTTGTGTTGTTGTGAGGATGGAGGGTTGATTGGACCTATGATATCAAGGCCCCATTGCTGGAAAGGAGAATCTACTGAAACGAGTTGCAAAGGAAAGGCTGGTTTTTGTAACCGTCCTGATGCTTTCTGACAAATGATACATTTACGACACAAGGCATGTGCATCTCTAAAAAGAGTAGGCCAGTAATAACTGGCTCTTAGAACTTTATGAGCGGTGGTGTCACCACCAAAGTGACCACCAGCTTCTCCTGCGTGCAACTCTAGCAAAACTTTTTCTGCTTCGTCTTTTTCGAGGTAGCGCATCAGTACGCCGTCAAAGTTTTGACAAAACAGGATACCATTAATCAAATGAAAGGAGGCATAATTTAACCTCAACGCTCTTCTCTTAGGGGGGTCTAAGTGACGAGGTGTTGACCCATGTTCAAGACAGAACCTAATATCATCGTACCAAGGACTAACAAGGTTTTTTGCGCAATCGATTAAACTTTGATCGCCTTGTCCTAGGTTTGACGTATCACTTTCTTCTTGCTGTCCTGTCTCTAAATCAGCAACCAACTTACATAACCCTTGGCCTCTCACAATCTGAGCTGGGGTGATTTCTAAGTCATACTCCTGCAAGGAGGTGACCCAGTTAGCTCTCTTTTCTCCTAACTCCTTCTGTACTAACAAGTTCCTTACGGCTGGGTAGGGGACAATGACTTTCGTCCTTGACTTCAAAAGATAGGACCAGAAGTGCTTAACTTCTTTGAAAACAGCATAGGCTTGTCGATCAACCGTTGGATAGTTAATTTCAGCACCTTTGAAAGCAGAGCTCATAAAGGCGATGGGTACTTCATTGTTCTCGGTATTTTTCTGAGTTAGGACGGCGGCATAGGAACGATCAGAGGCAAAAGTATAGAGTGTAAAATCTTGAGAGAAGTTAGGGCTCATGAGAGACGGAGCGTCTATTATGGCCTTCTTTATTGCATTAAAAGCCCGATTTTCTGTGGGTCCCTAGTGATATTGGGTGTCTTTCTTTATTAGATTATGCAAAGGCCTGACCATTTCGGAGAAACTGGGGACAAATATCCTCACAAAGTTAATCTGGCCTAAGAAAGACTGCATGGATTTTTTGGATGTAGGAGGGGGAAGTTTTGCGATGACTTGAGTCCTATCAGGGTCAATAATCGTTCCATCACTAGACATGATGAATCCCAAGAGTTTACCCTGTTCTACTGCAAAGATGGACTTTTTAGGATTCAGGGAGATGTCGTACTTACGACATCGCAGTAGAACGACTCGTAAGTGAGCTAGATGATCGTCTTTGTTTTTAGAATATATAGTCACATCATCTAAGTAAACTACAATGGATTGATTCATCAAGCCTCGAAAAGCAATTTCCATTGCTCTCTGAAAAGTGGCACCAACATTAATCAATCCAAAGGGCATTTTACGATAAGCATAAGTGCCCCACGGGGTACGGAAGGTAGTTTTGAGTTGGTCTGGTGGAGACATCAGGGCTTGGTTGTATCCAGAGAAACCATCTAACAGGGATAGCCTCTCAGAACCAGATACCTCTTGAAGGATCTGTTCCATGGGTGGGACAGGGTAGTTGTCTTTATCAGATGCCCTATTGAGGTTTCGGAAATCGACGCAGAGTCGGATTTCCCCGTTTTTCTTCCGAACTGGGACTAGGTTAAAAACCCATTGAGTGTGCCTAACAGGAAAAATTGTTTTAGCACTAAGGAGCTTATTCAATTCTTTTTGAACGGTCGGTTCTAGTTTAGGGTGCATTTTCCTCAGTTTTTGTTGGAAGGGTAAGGTTTGGGATTTCATCAGGATGACATGCTGTATGATATTGGGATCGAAAGTTTTAAGATCATTATACATCCATGCGAAGACATCCTTAAATTCTTTAAATAATTTAACAAATGCAGCTTTTTCTTGTCGAGAACATCCCAAGCCTAGGTTAATGCACTGAGGATTTTCATTAGTTCCTAAGTTTACCTTTTCATAAGATAATGAGGAACTATTGGTTTTACAGTTGACCGTCTTTTTAAATTTATCTTCAAAATCATAAAACTTCTCTAATCTAAATATAGATTTGGGTATCGAGTTTACCATGTCCGAGAGAGCTTCAGGAGTTTTTGGATCAGGTATTACCGTAAAATCGTGCAAATTGTCGTCATGCGTGCTTTCATCTATCACCGCGCCTTGAAAGGTTTCTTCCATGTGCAGAAAGTTAATGATCTGCTGATCATCGTCAAATACCCTCCAGTTTGTGATGTTGTCGGGAATGGATGGTCGAAACAACAACTCAATGGAGAATCCATCTGGCGATAAGCCTTCTGCAGGAAGAAGTTTATTAGCTACATTAGCTAATAGATCTGCTTCAGCATTATTTAATCTAGGAATAGAATTTATATTGAAAGTAGAAAATTTATTCATTAAACTCCATACCTCAGACTAGTAGCTCTTGAGATGCGAGGATAAACAGTGGATAAAATCTCTCACCTGTCTAACCACTATTTTAGAGTCGCCAAATACAACCAGATTTTGAATGTTCATATCCAGAGATTTTCTGAGACCTTGCAGTAAAGCCTCATATTCTGCAGTGTTATCAGTACATTCAAATTCTAGTCTATATGCAATTAATGTCTTGTTACCTGCCGGATCAATAATGATGCAGCCTGCACCAGCTCCTTCTTTAGACTTAGACCCGTCGAAATATAGAGACCAAATTTGATTTCCATCGGGCACATGGGACTATTTTATAGAAGCTGTTGGTTGCATATATGCTACAATCTCGGACTGTTGTTCTGGATTGATGATAGGTGAAGCCTCGGCCATAAAATTGCTGAAGAAGGTGTCCATCCCTTGTACTTCAGGCGCATCAGCAGAAGGTGTGAATGGTTCATTGGGATCGTTCAAATCAGTGACCATGAACTTAAGGTAGCGTTCACGATTTACTTTGATCTTATTAGTCTTGTTGTTCTCTGGAAGCCATAGGTGAGACCAGTCTGTTGCGAGGTAACCATGTAGCTGCTCTGACCAGTCCCTGCTCAAAAACAGACCATACACTTCTGGAATATCCACAACGATTATATCAATAATCTGATGAACCTTGGGGTTAGACGATAATCTAATAAGTACATTTTTTAGTTCACCTATAAATTTAACATTGGTTCGATCAAGTTGTATGATTTTTAAAGTAGATGGTTCCACTTCAGCATTAATCTTCTGGCAGACAGACCATGGCATCACATTAGAGGATGCCCCTGATTCTACCATACAATTATGCACGTTTCTATTAAAGATCTCGAAAGTTAACAAGAAAGGAGGTACATTTTTGCGAGTACTAAGAGTAGTAGTTTGTGGCTTTTTACTCGCATTTTCCAAAGCTACTTTATCTACATTATTTACATTATTTACATTTCTTACAGGAAGGCTTCCTTTATCTTGAGGATCAGGAGTGTTTTTAGTGGAAGTCTTCTGAGGGACTTTGTTTTGCACAACCTTATTGCTACTTGAATTACCATTTTTGCCATTCTCTGAAATATTTTGTAACATATTTTGAAGCAGAAATGGAAACTTCGATAACTCATAAATAGAAATGTTAGCCCTTAACTTTTTAAGATCTTAAACAACATCATAATCTAAGTTGGGGTTCACATTACTCTGTTTAGTCTCAGCTAGTTTAGATTGCTTTGGAGGCGAAGTTGTAGTGTTTTCGGAAGAAGGTTTATTTGTTGTCTTACTCCTGGTATTATAAGGATGAACTGTCTCGAAGTTAGCTTGAAAGATGCTCTCCGAGAAGTGTCCAAAAATGTTTGGAGAAGATTCTTCTTCTTGAACTGTTTCTTGTTCAACTACCTCCTGAGGGATCTCAGGAGGCATCAAGTTATCTTGGGCTTCTAGAATTTTTTGAAGAGTGCATTGCAGACTTTCTAGATTAAGGCCCTCAGTGGTTGGATTAGGTCGGTTGGTAGAAAAAGGCTTTAGGAACGGGGTTTTGTAAGGTCCTTTGCTTGAGGAAGCTTCTTCGGTCCTCCTTTTTAAGTCTATAACTTGATTTGACAGTTTTTGTACAACTTTGGTTAAGTTTTCCAAATCCGAGCTTTCATGTTGTGTTTTACTTTGAGTGGGTCTGGGGAGAATTTCGATCTTCTTTTTGGAAGAAGAGCTCGTTTTTGTTTCGTTGCTAGAAGAGTCTTTAAGACTAAATATGTCTTTTTCAATCTGGTTGGCCTCCTCAAAGGCTTCTAACAATGTGTCTTTCTAAGATCATTTAACCCAGATAGCTATACTTTGATGCAAAGCTTTAGTGTAGTAAGCTATTATAAGACTCTCGGCAGGCATGGAATCCGTAGGGATTCGGTTTTTAAGTGTTAAGAATATTTGATTAAAGTCTTTAAATTTTTCTTTTGGGTTCATTCTTAAGCTTGAAAGGTCTATGACTAGGACTTCTGGAGGTTTACCATCTCCGAAATTTTCCAAAAAGCATGACTCGAACTTTTCCCAAGACACGATGGTATGGGTTTGTTGGGAAAAGTACCAGGTCGATGCATTTCCCTCGAAGTTATAAGGGAACAAACTACAGACAACGTCTTCATGTTCGACATTACGGAGTCTAATGGCTAACATAAACTTTTTAATGTGGTATTCAGCGATCTGTTTTGAGTCAGGATCAAACTTGGGAAGCCATTTCTCCAGATGTTTAGGTAAAGGGTGCTGAGCTCCAGGTACAGCTACGGCATCCTGGTCAAGCCAAGGTCTAGTAGGGTTGTTCTAATTTTCCATTGGTGTAGTGGGTGTGGAAGGCTGAGAAGGGGAATCGCCTTCGTCAGAGGAATCTCCTCCAGAAGAAGAAGGAGATGATGGAGGTGGTGAAGGAGGTATCCCAGATCCTCCTGCAGTGCGATTTAAAATTGGATATGTGGGATTCACAGTGAGGTTAGTGTCACCTAATTGTTCTCTGATATCAGAGAATTCCAAAGGTTGAGCCCACAGACGGTTTGGTTGCCTCAGACAAGCTAAGGCACTATGTGTTTTTATAAGAGATTGACGGACAATCTCTTGTATATCACCGCCTGTAGGATTAGGGGTTGCTGGCTCAACTGTGATCAGAGGATCTTCGGTAGAAGTAGTTGCTGTTTGAGGGTGGATATTATCATTTGAATGGCTTCTGGTCACAATAGGTGAACAATTAGGTGGAGGAGGAGTCTTACGACCGCCTCGTTCCATTAATTAAGTTCAGGCCCTCCTTCTAGCACCATTTGTTGACGGGCGAAATTGACCATCCGTCAACTGGAAGAGTGGAACCGGTCCGGGGTTGTCTAATAACCCAAGTCGTTTGGAATGAACCACCCCGATGGCTTGAGCGGGTCCGTTAGCCAATCTAAGGTCCTAAGAAAACAAAAAGGAAAAACTATTCTAAACTAACTAAACTAACTAAAAGCAAAAATAAAACAAACTAATAAACTAATCTAACTAAAACTAACTATTAAAACAAACTAAACTAATTTAACTAATACTATATATATAATCTACTAACTACTACTATACTAACTCTAACTAATTAACTATCTAACTACTAACATAAATAAATCTTATCCACAAAATGTACAATATCTACAATTTACAGATTTGAATAAAACCTGAAAAACTCATTTATATTCTGCCCTAAGACAGAGAAAGATATTTTTGTTGATTTTATAATTTTTGTGAGCAAGAAATAAAACAAAACTAACTAAAATAAATTAGAAATCTAAACTACAAATATATCTAACTAAAATACTAATAATATGTTAAACAAACTAACAAAAATCAATTACAAACTTACCTGGAGAAACGCTCCAGATTTGTCCTGTGTGATAATTGTCTTAGTTGATCGGAGGGAGGAAACCCGCACCGAATTATCCAGGAGCTTTTCGTAAACGATAAGATGAAGTGCTCTTAAAGTATGATCACAGGACAAACAAAACATAAAAATAACAACAATATTATAATTTATAAATCTTCACAGTTAGATAAACCTGTATGCAAATATCTATACATAATAGTTCAATTGATGAAGAAGAGAAATCTGTCATTCTTTAGCTGAACTAAGTAACTTTTGTATTCTTTAAATTAGTGAAATAAATTAGACATGGATCACATTAATTAAATCATATCATTCTGCAAAAGACTATGATAGCTAAAGTAGTCACTAATCAAGTGCAAATTGATAAGCATAAACATGAAACAAAAGATTGATATTATGAAAGCGAAAGTTGTAGCAGAACATCAACTTCTGTCTCAGTTTGTATTAGAAATCCATAGCCTTGTTCTCCCACAAGTGAGGATGATCCTTAATACAAAAAATAATAAGTATTTATAAGTTTTCCACAGGGTAAAACCTCCCTGTGGAAGTTATCAACTGTTTACATAAATCTGGGAAGATATCCCAAGCTTAACTAAAATAGGAAACTACAATAAAACTAAAACACACAAATATCCCCTAAACTGCCCAGCATGTCCCATGCAATTCGAATTTACCTAAAAAGGGTCCAAAAGGACAAGTTAAAAGGATCTTTTATTAATAAAATAATAAAGATCTAATTCTATAGACTAGCTACAGAATCCTGCGATTCTGTAGCTGGTCTAAATAAGACACAGAATCAACATTAAAATCAATTGAAAATCTTTTAAAGAATTAAATTCAATTAACATCGAACAACTATTTGAAAACGAATCATTTAATTTGAAATTATCATACCATTCGAAATCAAACAAGATCAAAATCATTCAACCGAATACAGAGATAGGTGTATTATGTTTCGTTGTTACAATAAAATCAAACGAACAGAATCATAGCCAACATTTGTGAAATCGTTTGATATCAATTTGAAACTGATGTAACCAAAACAAATCATAGGTAATGGTTAAACAAGAGATACGATCGAATCCAAACAAAATCATTTTCCAATCGTTATATCTGTAACGACATAACAAACGATTTATACCATAAGCGGATTAAACCAACACTGGCACGTAGATGAAATCATAAAAGGATCAATCAATTGGTAACAGAGTTCGTAAGAATTGGTTGATCGTTTTCTATAGCAAATTGGGGTAGAAAAAATCATTCACGAAATCTTTTCTTGAGTGCATTTAGAAACAACTATTTCCCGAATCTCCTCATACGAATTTAATAGAATGAGATAAGTCGAACTGAGTTATCAAACTCATTTGAGAACAGAATTGAAATCAAATCTATTTTGATATGAATGCAACTCATAAAATCGATCAAACTAACTGAAGATATAGCTATCCAATCAAGCGAATCAAACAACTGGAGTTTTACACAGTCGTCGTGGATCAAAACGTTCCAGGATTCGGGCGTGAATATTATTCGCATAGACTTAAATGAGCGTATTGTTTTCGTAAAAACAGAGTCATTTTTTCCACATTGAAATCGAAAAGTGTTGTATTCCTGTTTTTAGCATATATTATAAAATCGTAACAAAAAAACTTATTGAAATCATTTTCCAATCACAGCATACAAACCATAACGAAATCAAATCCAACAAGATTGTATTCTAATTTGAGCATGAAAAAACTTCCTGTTCAAATCGGATACAAAACGAATTGATTTGAAAGCAAACCATTAACTTCGTTAACTCAATCAGACAAACTAACAAATCAAATCCAAACGAAGACCGTTCAAATCCAAAAAAATCTATCAATGGCTATACTGGGAATGATCAAACCATATATCCAAAACGAAATTCCATTAATTTTTAGCAAAGTGAAACAATATACAGGATTAACACCGAATGACAAAGGCATTTGAATGAGAAACAAAGCTATTCTAACACAGAATTCAAATCATTATATTAACCTTGATCATTGACAAAACTAAAACGATACCAAAATTCATACCTGTATGGTTGGATCATGACAACTTTGAGTTGATAGCGGCTCTGGCCGATTCAACATTCTTGAAAAGGATGGAGCCAGTTGTCTTCTGTTTTTTATCAAATGCTTGGAGCTGGTCTCTTTGGCTAGTTAATACTGCAATTTGATCTGTCAGCGATCGAATTTTCAATTGGATTAGGGGGACATCAATGTAGTATCGTTCCAACCATAGCTCGCATTGGTCACATGACAGCTGTGTGGGTTTTGAAGGAGCAGGTGAGGGTTTGGACACATCGCTGAGGGTTTCGCTAGACAATTTGATACCAGGGTATCTAGGGTTATTCCTTAAGCAGGGAGGAAGATTCGTAATGAAATCGTAAGGTGGATCGGGGCATAAACCCTGTGAGTACGGGTACTCACTGGCTAGAAAATGTTCCACGTCAGAGTCAAAATCCTCACTTAGGATGATAGGCTTTGACTCAGTAGAGGGTTAAGGTTTGTTTCTAGCCATCCTTGAAATAATCCTAGCGTTATTTTTACCCTTGGCATTAGCAGTAGGGTTTGCCTTAGGCTTTTTTCTTACAGGCTTTTTAATAGTCTCGGCCTTCTCAGTTCCAACGATTGGTAAGTCAATAGGAGGGTTGACCGAAGGCTTAGGGGCGAGAAATAGGATATGGAAGGGCATGGGTAGTCCAACCTTGACTTCACTCACCATAGGCTTTGTTGACCTGTATAGGGTTTGTTTCCTCGAAACCATTTCGAGCGACGAAAGCTCTCCAGCTATCACCATGTAAACTCAAGTGATAAACAACGATAAGTTTAATAAGCCCATGGTGGAACAGGATGTTGTCAGCCTTCTCCTTTTTAAACCTTTTCGACATTTTATATAGGCTGCGCTGAAAGTAAAAGGGGATATTCAAAGGGTATCCCATGAAATGCATTAAAAAACGCAGGTGGTAGAGAAACACAAGTCCATATCGACCTTCACAGGTCACGAACTACTTGACTATCATCAAAGTATCATGCCATCCCGGTTTAAGTGTAGAGATGGGCATACCTCTGTCACATGAAGTGACCTTTCACGAGACAAACAGTAGCGTCCATGGAACCTCTTCTACTTTCTAATTTTTGAACCAACGATGACCTGTGGCAGGTAACCCTGTAGTAGAACTGATAAATTCCTCATCGATTTCCAACTGGATATCACTCACCTTGGCTCTACAGCCATCGAAAGTTATGGCAAACTGTCGTGCCACAGCTAGATTAAAACCCTCAAATCGTTGCAGGAAGGTGAGCCATCCGTTGTCCTCCAAATATTTGCGGGCAATGTCAAACATTAACAAGGCTTGGTTTCTGTTTGGCTTGATTCGCACGACTGGTGCCATGGATCCGAGCACATGGTAAGTCCAGGGTTTGGGCCATAGCACACACAGGAATAA
The DNA here is from genome assembly GCA_000966675.3 of Picea glauca. Classification (NCBI taxonomy): domain Eukaryota; kingdom Viridiplantae; phylum Streptophyta; class Pinopsida; order Pinales; family Pinaceae; genus Picea; species Picea glauca. The sequence continues at coordinate 310,599 of JZKD02S0875526.1, forward strand.
AATGCATGCAAGGCTATCAGAGCTAACAAAGGTAAATGGTGAATAAGGGATAGGCATAAATGCCATCGTGCGAAGGTGGTGGAGTTTATCTCTGCCATGCATAATAGTTATTGCCAATAGTACAACTGTCGGCTACCATAGCTGTTCAACCCACTATAGCATAGTTCAAAAATCATGTTGCTTGGCTAACCAATGAGACAATGGTAAGTGTATAAACAAACGCGTGCAATCAACATTATGCCATAGTTTTTAAACCATCAACATACAATTTGAAACCAATGCCAAATGTTTAACCATGTGCCAAAGTATCAGCTCATATCAATCGTTTAACCAATGTGCCAATGGGTATTCATATAATCAACAAGCCAAT
>JZKD02S0875526.1:319618-365496 GCA_000966675.3 Picea glauca
AGGGAGTCTGAAAAGAGCTTAACTATGGACTCTGTGGGGGTTTCTTTTTCATAAATTTAGTCCCTCAGGCCCGAAAAAGGAATAAAATTATACCTGAGGATACTCTTCTAAAGAACTGAAGTTCAATAGAGTATTCCTTTGTTCGTACAGTTGGCCGTCCGGACCGAAAAAGGGGTAAACTACCGCTGAACAAACGTGACTTCAAATTTCAGTTTAACGAGCGTGAAAGATCACAAGATCGCTCGACAATATTTTCATGTTTAAAGGGTCTAAAAAGGGCTTAAAAGGAGACCCGTTTAAGGAATGTTCTTCTGGACCAGTTTAACGAGTGTGAAGAAACAAGGTCACTCGACAATCTTTTCATCTTTAAGGAGTCTGAAAAGGGCTTAAAGGAGACTCCATAATGGTTACTTTTCTCAGTTAATCCGGTCGAGATCGAAAAGCATAAATACAGTCTCGCTAGATGTTTCTTTTGGGTCTCAAAGCGAGCTTGAAAAACAAAAACGGTAGCCCATGATCGACACTTTGTGGGTCGATGTCAAGTATTGCTTCATAAGACCAGGCAAAAATGTCATGGAATTATTTAAAAAGATCCATGTAAATCTGAATCTCTTCGGGGGAGCAATCCGCTCCGACAAAGATATTCTCCACGATGCCAGGGTTTCGGGAGATATTGATAGGTATCGTGGCAGCAATAGTCGCCATATTTCCCTCAGCGTAAATATCCTGTGTAGCTAAGAGGTTAATGGGACAAGGCTGATCTCCCATCTTGGTGATAGTGAATTCTCCTGCCTCGATTCAATGTAACTCCGGGAGGAAGTATGATCTGTGATGAAGATCTTCCCAGGGTTTGTCTACACCAGTCATTGCTTCGATTATAGCTTCGTCAGAAGGCAAGACTAAGTCTAACAAATCAATGGTAGCAAGAGAACCCTGAGCCCAGATAGGCTCAAGAGGTGGATCCAACTCTTGTGCGAGAGTCAGATCAGGAGTAGCTGAAGGTTGCTGAACCAAAGAGTATGCTACTTCAGTGGCCGACAAGGGCGTAGACATGCCTACATGTCCTGTCGCATCCATCGTGTCTGATGGGGAAGGAAGAGTCCACGGATCCTGAAAGTAAGTCATGCAGAACGATGAAACATGGAAAATCTTAGCCTTGTGGTGAGTCGATATAAACTTGACATCGCCTTGAGGAGGTGGGTAATCGAAGGTACCCATCAAAGATGGGCACAACCCAACTCCTACATTAACGACACTGGCTTGAGGATTATCTACCATGGGAATCGTGGATGCCCCCAAGGCTGGGTCAGGTCGAGAGAAGGACAACTGATCAATAGTCACTATCTGGCCTTCATGTGGAAACAGTAAGACTCGGAAAACTGTAGCGACCACCGCTTGCATTGCATAAGTCCAACTACGACCTAACAATATATTGTAGTCGATGGGGGCATCAACTACCTCTACTTTGATGCACACGGTCTTCCCCCCTAACTGCACTAGGAAAGAGGGGATGATGCCATGTGGTCGGAAAGAATGACCATCGAACGTAGTGAGAAGAGTAGGTGACGGAGACAACTCAGGTTGACCAATGGCTTTCCAACATGCTAACGACATAACGCAAGNACGTGACTTCAAATTTCAGTTTAACGAGCGTGAAAGGCCACAAGATCGCTCGACAATCTTTTCATGTTTAGAGGGTCTGAAAAGGGCTTAAAAGGAGACCCGTTTAAGGAATGTTATTCTGGACCATTGTAATGAGTGTGAAGAAACAAGGTCACTCGGCAATCTTTTCATCTTTAAGGAGTCTGAAAAGGGCTTAAAGAAGACTCCACAATGGTTACTTTTCTCAGTTAATCCGGACGAGATCGAAAAGCATAAATGCAGTCTCGCCGGATGTTGCTTTCGGATCTCAAAGTGAGCTTGAAAAACAACAAAGGTAGCTCATGATAGACTCTTTGTGGGTCGATGTTAGGTATCACTTCGTAAGACCAGGCAAAAACGTCGTGGAATTCTTTGAAAAGATCCGTGTAAATCTGAATCTCTTCGGAGGAGCAATCTGCTCCGACGAAGATATTCTCCATGATGTCGGGGTTTCGGGAGATATTGATAGGTATCATGGCAGCGATAGTCGCCATATTTCCCTCAGCATAAATATCCTGTGTAGCCAAGAGGTTAATGGGACAAGGCTGATCTCCCGTCATGGTGATGGTGAATTCTTCTGCCTCGATTCGGTGTAACTTTGGGAGGAAGTATGATCTGTGATGAAGATCTTCCCAGGGTTTGTCCGGACTAGTCATTGCTTCGAGGATGGCTTCGTCTGAAGGCAAGACTAAATCTAACGAATTGGTGTTGACAAGAGAATCCTTAGCCCAGATAGGCTCAAGGAGTGGATCCAACTCTGGTGCGGGAATTGGATCAGGAGTAGCTAAAGTTTGTTGAACCAAAGAGTACGCTACTTCAGCGGCTGACAAGGGCGTAGACATGCCCGCATGCCCTGTCTCATCCATCGTGTCGGATGGGGAAGGAAGAGTCCACGGATCCTGAAAGTAAGTCGTGCGGAACGACGAAACATGGAAAATCTCAGCCTTGTGGTGAGTCGATATAAACTTGACATCGCCTTGAGGAGGTCGATAGTCGAAGGTACCCATCAAAGATGGGCACAATCCAACTCCTCCATTGACGACACCGGCTTGAGGACTATCTACCATGGGAACCGTGGATGCCCCCAAGGCTGGGTCAGGTCGAGAGAAGGACAATTGATCAATAGTCACTATCCGGCCTTCATGTGGAAATAGTAAGACTCGGAAAACTGTAGCAACCACTACTTGCATTGCATAAGTCCAACTACGACCCAAAAATAGATTGTAATCGATGGGGGCGTCGACTACCTCTACTTCGACGCACACGGTCTTCCCTCCTAACTGCACAGGGAATGAAGGGATGATGCCATGCGGTCAGAAAGAACGACCATCAAACGCAGTGAGGAGAGTAGGTGATGGAGACAACTCAGGTTTACCAATGGCTTTCCAGCATGCTAACGACATAACGCAAGTCGAAGCGCCCTCATCTACCACCGTGCGGAAGATATTCCGTGTAAAAGTTTTCGTGGGATGAGCCACTACTATCTGGAATGCGACGTGGTAAGGCAGATGAGGTTTCAAGTCAGTCATATCTAACATGATGGTTCTTGGGTTACAAGTCTCAGTAGAGCCTAAAGAAGCCAACAAGGATTTTCTCTGAGTAGGGCAACTTTGGAGGACCTCCAAAGTAGACATAGCACAAGGGATTTGGGACAAATCTTCCACCACAGAGTAGTTCTGGGCGGCCCTTGTGTTTGGATTATGAGAAGCCCTCTTGAACACACCTTTTGGAATGCATGTCATTGTTTCACCCAACGTCTTCTCAATCTGTGGAGGAAGAGATGGGGTCTCGGCTTCTTTGCCCTTCTCAGGAGCACTTGGTTTGCTATAATCTTGAGCTCTAGTCATTATGAAAGCATCACTTTTCACCATATATACGTTCGCGGCAGATGAATTGTTTGGGGGAGGGCAGTTTTCATGGCTGCCCCCTTCGGTACTTGTAGAGGCTTGGGTTAAATTTTGCCCATGTTGAAAAGGGTTAGTCAACACGGCTTGTTGTTGATGTGTGACAAACTTCTGGGCCTCTGCAAGTTGAGGGCATATATGGGTTGGGTGGTCTTTCGCACATAAGTTGCACGGATAGCTCGCATTCTTCCTTTCTGTGGTGCCCTCGCCAGCGTTATCATTTGGTTTCTTATCCCCATTACTCTTCTTGCGTTGTTTTTTCTTCCCTTCGGGCTGTTGGTTGGCCTTTGGGTTAGTTGTCTGTATGGAGTGTACTTCCAATGTTTGAGTAGGAGGAGCAGCCAAAGCAGTATTCTGGCTGGCCGCTGAGTGTTGTATAGATAACTGCTGCAATTGTTTTGTCAATTGCTCAGCGGGCTTGGTTTGTGCCGAACCAATGATGCCATCGGCATGTGGTCCAGCTCTCTGTCTGGTTTTGTCCAGAATCGATCGTGGTGCATCCGGCAGGATGGTGTACAATAGACCATACTGAGAATAAATAAGCTCAAACTGTTGAGCCCTCATGATGGCATCTTCCTCGGAGAAGACCCCTGAAGTCGTGACGTCTTTGGATAACTGCGGAACTAAAGACTTAAGAAACCACTCAAGCAGGAATGCTGGTGGGATGGGTACTTTGATAAGACTCTTTTGGTGTCGCCACTCTCGAATATGATCCGAGATATGGTCCGCTGACGTCTTCTCGAAATTAGCTAGCAACTCTGTGACGGCGTCATATCTCACAGGTAACTGGAAATGGTTAAGGAAGGCCATCGCCAGTTCACCAAAAGAGGAATATCGTGAATGATCAATCTCTATGTACCATTTTGCGGCACTCCCAATCAGAGTGTGTTGAAACAATCGCAACTGGACGGAGTCATCTTTCAGTGAGTTAGATGAACACCATAAGTGGAAAGTAGTCACATGATCACCTGGATCTTCATTAGGCTTGGCCTCGAACTTTGGGATGTCCGAAGGCAACTTCGTCGGCATAGGAGGCCAACGTGGATCGTGACAGATAGGATCATTCAACAACCGTGTTATATCTGGCAAGTGTAACGTCGCCAAGAAAGGTAGTTTAGGTTGCTGCTGATAGCTGGGAAAAAAGTGTCCTGGAGTTGGACTTGCACCAGGTTGCCAGGAAAATTTTGGTTGCTGGCCCGGGTTCTGGTAGAAACTGTGGCCCTGACCAACGTAAGGGTTTTGCATTTGAGGAGACATCGTTTGTTGATTCCCCATGAAGGACATAGGATGTTGGGCATTCATCATGTTTGATGGAATTTGGGACGGATTACCCCATGCCGGTCCTGATGGAAGAGGCATAGAAGTATGTCCGGGGTTCCATTGGCTGTGGAAAGAATTACCCCAGAACGACATTCCAGAGGATGGAATGGATCCTTGTGCTAAGTTCCAAGGTCCTGGTATATGTGCCCCCAACGCAGGAATAGTACCCTGTGTCGGCGTAGACTGTCCAAAAATGGGTGTGCCCCCTGATGGGAAAGCAGCAGATGCGAAAGTGTTATTACCAACCGTCCTGTTCCAAACAAACGGCGACAAACCTACCGGCAGATTTTACGCAGGTGTTCCTTGACTCCCAGCTCCAAGTGGACTCGTGTGTGCAGGCTGCCCGACAGACTGCTGGTGCAATCCACTAAGCGAAGGGGACGAAGGAGGAATATGACCCCCAGCGTAAAGAAAAGCATTGAAAGGGACAGGAATTCCCCCGAGTTGACCTTGCAGAGGAGCGTTAGAGCTCCCTGCTCCTAGACCCAAAGTCTGTAAAGTGGAAGAAGTGAGTGCAGGACCCGTACCTGAATTAGGCATACCATATAAAAATGGAGCACCTGTCGCACTAGGTGTGTAAGGAGGTGTGGCTTCCACGATAGATGGGATCGGTCCACTGTCTGACGTAGTTGCGGCCGAGACCATGGTGGCTTGGACCGCCGATAAAGGCAAGTTAGGAGAAGCTTCTCCTGTGGTAGTAACAGTGGCAGGAATGGAAGAAATCCCAGAGGAAGTGATTTGTTCCATAACTGGGTTAGGCACTGACAGGCGTTCATAAAATTGAATTGGCACAATAATGTCTGGCCAAGTATCAGTGTTTAAAGTTTCAACCAATCCAATATTGGCGGTCGATTCTTCGGGGGGTTGTTCGGATTCAAAATCCCCAGTTGCTTCGAAAGACCCTTGACGGTCTAGCTTCCGCCTCAATGGTGGCGGGGGTGGCTCCAGTATAATCGGCGGCAGGCCCAGAAGCCTTCGTGACCGACGGAGCTCTGAATCCTCCACTGTGTGAGAAGATTCATGACACGCAAAGGTATTCTACACGAACAAACAATAACACACACTAAAAGAAAGCCCCTAGAAGATAAATCAAGCAAGCACTAAACTAGTTGGAAGAACAGTTACAACAACCAACACTAGAGCAACTTACCGGTGCAAGTGCAACTCGAATACGGAAGCACCCTCTGGGTATACTCTGCAAAGCGTTGGTCCGATGTCCATCCTAGGTTCCGTAGTATACCCCCGCAGTCACCTGTGTATGTCCCTAGAAAAGATAGGCAACTAGTTTGCCAGCACGTGAACAATCATCAGGCAGGTACAGTCGGCAGTCGGGTAGACCACAATGAGCAGGCTATCAAGCCCGAAACCTGTCAAGGGTATCGAGAGAAAATGGTCTGGAAGACGACTGAGGACCTCGAACGGATCCAAGATCCATGAAGCTCCGTGGAAAATTCAAACGACGGAATCCCTTAACAGATCCTCTATATGTGTTCTCCGCAACGCTCGGTCCAGCTTTGGAGGGGTTATCTCCGCTACCTTTCCTTACGCAACCTTGTGTTTAGCCGCTGTGTTAGAGGGGGGTCCTGAATAACTTTCCGTAACTGGACTTCTACACTCCCTATTGACATACTCCAATGCTTGGTTTGGGTGGCCTTGGATAATTTACTCTCCAACCTATTCCAAGGCCCTATCCTGAGCTAGTGTATGCACCCTACAAACAGAAAAGTATACTTCATTTTATTTAGCGTTGTTTTTAATGGACTTTTTTAAAGTCACAAGGTGCGAAAGTGAAACTGATGGTGTGTAAAAAGAGTCAAAGAAAAATGAACAAAATGCATGGAAACAAAAACTTTTACTAAAATGCAAAACCAACAACTTTTCAATGAAAAAATTCTTTTCTTTTTCAAATTTACTAAGATTCCATGCAGTAAATATAAAGGACTTTCGCTCAGATCTGCGAGCTACTTATACTTGACATGAACTACAACAACTTATGCAAAAAGGCTTCTTTCCTAGCTACTGATGCAACAACACCATCTTCAAACCAAGAAGAAAATGAAACAAGAAATTGTTTTTTATTTTGTTGTAAAATAACACAAGGAAAAATGATGACAAGAACAAAACCAAGAGAATAAAAAAAAAACTTTGGCTTAAAGCGCAGATCGCAAACAGAATCAGAGCACAAAAAATGCAACAAAGCAATCACAACAGCACCAATTCTAACACTTGCCTAAAAACCATAAAACATATATTTTTTCTCTTTTGTCTTTTCTATCAAAACATCAACTAATAGACACAGGCTAAGGATAAGATGCCCTAACCTGCTGACTGTGCAGCTCCAGACTCCAAACCCTTAAAGGAGCACTTATCACCACAGGAGGGGATGACTGCCCCACCCAGGCTGAAAGGCAACCATACAGACCTGCGACTATCACTGAGACAGCACGCAGTCAACCGCGTGCTGAGTTATAACAGAACGTGGGTACCCGCGCTCAGAGCTGAAGTAGCCCGCGGGTAGGTATAAAATCTGAGAAAAAATCAAACACAGGCAACCCAGACCTGAAAGAGGCCTCTGGTATTGACAAACAGGGTCTCCTAAAGGCTTGGATGCTTCCACTTCGACAGAAAAGGAAAATTTGCAAAAAAGAAAACAAATGCAAAGAACAACCAAAACAATAAGGCATACTGAAAGCAAGATAGTAAACCAATCAAGACCCAGACAGGATCCAGAAAACCCCCTGAGAAGGTAAAATTCTTGACAGGGAAGAGGAGACTACCTCTTAAGCTTCCTGGGATCTACACGCTACTAAAACCACTACAGCAGGCGTTGAAACGCGGGCTGTAGAAGGTTAGGGCGCGGGTTACCCGCGGGCAGGGCTTCTGCAGGCCGCGGGTACCTCTGTGTGTCCCGAGAATAAATTTCAAGCGTCCGTCAAGGAAAACTAGTATTGATAACCAGGTTCCCTGCTAGCATTGACCTAACAGACAACAAAATAAACAAAGAAACAAAGACTAAACTCCTTTGAACTACCCAAAATATCTTTAACCAAATCCGGAAACCCTAAGAGTAAAAGGTCCCCAATGGAGTCGCCAATTCTGTTGTGGGGTATTCTACCCTACGGACTAACAAGCTAGGGCTTTAAACTTGTACGCAGATCATGACCCTTCAGAAACAACTTTTAACCTTCTACTCGAATCTAAAACCCCTTTTCTCATGCAAACATGGGAAGAATCAACTAACCTTTTTATCGATGGTTGAAGTAGATCCTCCATTGAGCCTTTATCCCCTTACTGCTGCTGCTCCTTCCCAAAAGCTTTCATGCAATCAAGACAAAACTACACATGCATGCTATTGATCTACTAGAGGGTTAGAGATTAAACACGAATCAAATGACATAGATAAGACTCATGTATTCGGGACGAGAAAAGTATATTTTTCATTAATCTCAATATGAATCAACTTACAATGATTTCAGAGACCGGCCACTGTTCCTCGATCCTGATCCTGGGCTCCTCCTCTTCTTTTTCCTCCAACTGCTTTGCTTGAATTTATCCTAAAGCTTGAGGAAAGGCTAAAGGTTTGGGATAATAATGGACTTGGAAATTTTGGCAGAGTTTCTTTGCTATGATTTTTCCTCTTTGAATAATACCCCTACCCCTTCTTTTATAGGCTAGAAGGAGCTAGGGTTTTAGACGAACTCTCGGCCATGCATGGCGGGGAGTTCCAGTTAAAGGACCTAAAGCTTCTCGTTCCATCGGAAACTTTCCGTTTTTTGTGATTCTGAAGGCAAATGTGGGCTGTAGTGGGCCTGCTAGCGGGGCCCCCATGGGTTGTAGTGGGCCTACTAGCATTTTCTCGCGGGCTGTAGTGAGCTTGCTAGAGTTTGATTTTTAAAAATGGAGTTTTTAGAAGAGTTGTTCAGTAGTTTTTTGGCAAAGAAGGGATATGAGTTGGCCTAATGCCAGGTAAGCATATGTGCTGCAATTTAGGGTTATAACATTAAGGATGTAAGGATAGAGGACTGGGGGAAGAATATGCCCTGAGTGAACTGATAGAGCAGGAGAAATCTCTCACTGCCCTAGATGGAAGGTTGGAGTCTGAGGACAATGGGGAGGATTTTCTAGTCTCCAAGGCAGATGTTCTAGATGGCTCTTTCAAGGAGATTATTGAGGATTTCGTAAGCGCATTAACATCTGCCCCCGATGAGCTCACTGTCTCAGATCAAAACGATGAAGTGGTAGTTGTGGAAGAGGATTATTCCCTTTTCTGTCACGAGATCTCCCATGATGTGTTTACATTCGAGGTCGAAATGGAGGAGCGGGGGATAGTTCCACTTCTGCAAGTTGGAGAAGCTCTGTTCCCCCCCGACTTTGATGATTATATGGAAGAGGAAAAAGAAGTTGAGGAGCAGTCTTCCCTTTGTTCAAAGCCCATCAGTGAGCATCCACCACCTGAGACCAGCGAGCCTACTTCAGTTATTCACCCACATGTGCTTGTCGCAGATATTCGGCCATGTGTGAACAATTGTGTAGCAGAAGAGGCTGTTTATCGCCCATTTCCTAGAATTGGCCACTCATTCCATGACCCTGTCAACAAATACATGGAGTGGCATTTCCCTTATGCTTTGGAGCCGCCATGTCCCATCTCAACTTCATCTTGTAAGGAGAAGTTGAAGAGTGTAATCGTTCTACTGTCACAGTTACATCAATTGTTTGTGATCACTGATAGAAGGAAAGAGCTTCCCTTCAGGAAGTTACTTGATTGGATATGGTGGAAGTCTGCTTTCACCTAGCCCCATGAAAAGTGTTTTATTAGTTTAGGATTGTATATAAATAAGCTCATGTGAGCATTTATCTTGATTTTGTTGCTTTTATTTTCCGGCTTGTATTTTCAAGCAGCAGGATGTTTCGATCCTGACTCCATAGCCCAATAGCAAGGCACTGGAACTGTAGAATGAGTTCTTAGAGAATCACAGGGACGACTCTATCCCCCATGGAGCCAAATGTTAGCAATATTTCTTGTAACGGGGAGGAATGGATTAAAAACCCACTGACCCTAAGTTTGGATGCAAGGCGCGCTTGTGATTAAGAGGTAGGCAGTTGTGGACGACAGATATTTGCGCACCCAGATCAGCAGCGTACATGGAATTCCAAAGCCCCCCCACCTTTCTACCTTTAAGCGGGGGGGGGGTCTAGAATCCGGGGTGCATCTCTCTGAAGGCTACGATTGAGGCCCCCAGATCAACGATGCGCGAGTTGATTCCGTACCCCCCCGCCTTTCTACCTTTAAGCGGGGGGGGGGGTCCAGAATCCGGGGTGCATCTCTACGATGGCTAAGATCATAACGCCCGGATCAACGACACTCAGGTGATCTCATCCTTCTCAGCCGCTCTGTGGCTAATCATCATGGGCCCTTCCCATGTCGCGTCATCTTGTGGACCATCCTCCCCCCCTGCCATCTGTTCTCCTCTTGTTCGTGCGATGAGGCTTGCTCCCTTTAGCCTCCCCATCCCCTGCCATGTGTCCCACTCCCTTCCATGTCATCCTTTCATTATCACCTCCCTTTCCACTTTGCCCCTCTTGACCCCGGGCCTTCTCCCTTCCACGTTGCTCAGAAACATGTTCTCCGCTCTCCCAGGCGCCAAGCCTGCGTATTCTGCCACGTCTATCCACATGGACCCTCCACAGCTCATCGTCCTCTCACCTACCATGTGTCTCCTCCACCTCAACACCTTCCACCATGCACTTGTACCTCTGCACTCCATGTTGTTTCCACCTGTGTCTTGTCCTCCCTCGTGGAATTCCTCACCCGTTGTCACGACTCCCATTTATTCATCGTCGCCTCCATAGTGTTAGCGCCTTCACTCTCGTCATGCCCTCATCCACATCCGCCATAGGAGTCCCTCGCAGTAGCCTAGCGAAGCAGCATCCAAAGAAAGACCGTTCAGCTGATCTGGGTGGCACCATTAAGAGACCTCCATGTCCCAGAAGACAGAGTTGACTGAGGTTGTCCCCAATCCCAAGGAAGAAGTTATTATTGCCGTAAAGGTGGTTGAGCGTCATCTTCTTCCATAAATAGAAGGCTAGGAAAGGACCAAGCATACAAGCATACTGATAGTCCTTCCTGACAAAGATTGCATCTGTCAAACCACTATTGGATAGTCAGGAGTCCCATTGCGTCTGTCATAACTGCACGATCATCTAGAGTCTGCATGCGCAGACTGTCAGAAGACATGAAAACGCAAAGTTTTTAATGCAGCTTCTTGTTTCTGCTACTGTTGTTTTGTTTTGGCTATATGTAGGCATTTTTGCCATTTTGAAAAGGATCGATGGTTGAGCAGAGCTCCCGATTGTGAAGTTTTAATGAAGCACTATTATCTCTGGTTATGTATGAACTCTTGAGACTTCTTGCCTTATGGATGCCAGTTGCTTTCATATATTTGTTTAAACAGTGTTAGAGCAGCTCAGAATTGGAGAATCCAGTTGAGTTGTAGCTGTCATAGGATGATGTAGAATTTGATCACTGTGACAATTGCATTGTCTCTAATCAGTCCTTGTGATTTTCTTAACGTTGAACGACTTGGAATTGGAGAATCCAGTCAAGTCCCTTTATCAGTACCTTGAATCCCTGAACCTGAGGATCTCACGTTCAAGGTTTTTCTTCTATAAATTGCCGAAAGCCTATTTCCCGAAGTAGTTTGTTCACTCTTCTTATTAAGTCTTCCACCTGTTCACCCTTTAATCAACCCACTGGTTGAAGTTAGATCAAGACCTCCTTTGTTTCTTACATTCCGAACCCAGTCTCTGAGTTAGAGTGACATCTCCTTGAGTCTCTGTCCATTTGATCACCCATAAAAAACCACTGTCACATAAAACTGATGGGCGTCGGGCTATGCTCCTGCTAGCAATCTAGAAATGACTTCCGTCGCCAACAACTGATATGAGAAGGACATTCTTATTTATTTTTATAGTAATCCTTTTGGGGTCCATGAGAGGGACATCTAGTATACTGGGATTTCTTCCATTACCAACTTTATTAGATCTAGCCTTCCTGCCCTTGATAACCATTTATTGCTCCAAAATTAAAGTCTTTTTTATAGCTTTTCCAGAAGCCACATCCAATCATTCTTCCTATAATCATTTGGCTTTAAGTGGAAACCAAGGTATTTGAGGCCTTCTTCCAGATTATGTGTTTGGAAGGGGAGAAGATCTAAATAATTTCGTATTTCCTCATCCTCATCTGAGAGAAGAGTATATTTGACTTATCTACGTTAATTTTCATACCCATTGTTATTTTGAATAGTGTGAGCCCCTCTGATAATAAGTCTGCATCCCTCTTCAATCCATCACATAATATTAATATATCATCCATGAAGAGTAATTGGGTAATGGCCATCCCATTTGAGATTTTAACACCAGAGAAGTTTCCTCCCCCCTTTGCCTCTATCAAATACCGGCTAAAGCTTTCGGCTACAAGTAGAAAGAGTAGGGGAGAATTCCCCTCTCTGCTTGAAAAAAAGTTGTGGTTGAATCATTCAGTAGAATGGAAAAGGAGACCGATTTTAAGCATGTCATTATCTAGTTGATGAATTCCAGTCCAAAGCCTAGATGTATCAGAATCATTCTGATGTATAACCCGTTTACCCTATCGAAAGCTTTGGATATATATATTTTTATCACAGTTTCTCTCAACTTATTTAGTTTGATGCTATGTAGACCTTCTTGTGCTACCCCGATAGCCTCATGTGTTTTCCTGCCTTCAAGAAAGCCGAACTGTTCCCCGGAGATGTATTTTGAGAGAATTACCTTCAACCTTCTACTGATAACTTTTGAGATAATATTGTACAGACAATTGCATAGGGAGATAAGAAGAAAATCTTCAAAGGAGGCCAGGTTGTCTGTCTTAGGTATCAGTGCTATTAAATTAGCATTGATTGGGTTGTGTATATTACCCTTCACCCTTGATTCTTCAATTACCCATAGTAGATCATGTCCCAGTACATCAAAGCACCCCAAGTAGAATTTGATTGGCCACCCGTCTGGGCTAGGACTCTTCCCCTTTTGGAAAGTGTGTAAGACTTCTAGCAGCTCTTTTTCAGTAACCGAGCTCGTTAAGTGTCTATATGCATCCTCTTCAAAAAATATGGGGAAGAGCTGGGCAACTTTAATAATTTCTACAATAGAGGTCTCCTCCTAGGCTTTGAAGAGTGTCTTAAAATGATTGATGCCCAAGTCGGCTAATTCGTTGTACATTGTTATTTCCTCCCCCCTCTGATTTCGTAGGCTCCAAATGGTGTTGGCCATCTTCCGACCTTTGGCACAGGCTTGAAATAATTTTGTGTTTTCGTCTCCACAAGCTATCCACAACACCCGACTCTTTAGCCTCCATTGTGCTTCTTAATCTTCCAGGATGACCCTGTGATGTTTTTCTAAACCATACAAGAGGTATTTTGCTTCCTAGTTAAGATATCCCTAACCAATCCCATATTGAAGTTCTATTAGTTTCAATTTGATATCCCTCATATTTTGTTCATATTTTTGTTGATTTACTTTGGCGCACTTTTTAGTAGCATGTTTGAGTCCTTTTAGGTTCTCAACAAAATGTACAGTTGCTGGAGTCTAGGAATGTTCTAGTATTTTCACCCATAGTTCCTTTACTAGATCCAGAAAGGATGGATCTGTGAGCCAACCCTCGAATAATTTGAAGGGGCTTGTCATCCGTCTAGGGGAGGTGCTGAATTCAAACAATATCGAAAGATGGTTTGATTCTCCCCCAAAAGTTACCCATTGTCAAACTAGAACAGAAGAATCCAGAAGATCATCTGTGAGAAGGAATTTGTCTAGTCGTTTGGCCACCCAGTACGCACCAACCCATCTGTTGCAACAGGTGGGGGAGCGTTTTTGAGGTTCCACATCCACTATCACCCACTGGTTCAGGAAGTTTAGAAAGTAATTTTTTAAAGGGTCTAGTGTAGCCCTAGGACCCAAAACCTCCGAAGCACCTAAGGAGAAATTGAGGCCTCCACCAAGAATAAAATATTTTTGTTTAAACCAGTCGCAATCAGTTAGAGAGTTCCAATAGATTTTCCTATCCTGGTGTGGGCCATATATGTTTATGATAGTTAGATTACATCCCAGGTCTATGGAGAATATAGTGAGACCAATCCTTGAGGAAAATCCCCAGACAGTCTCCAGTTTACAGTTCTTTTTCTTCCAACCAGTCGCCAAACCCCCTGAGCATCCTCGAGCATCTACTACTATGAACATCCAACCTGGGAGTAAGGATTCCAAGTTCTTAACCACTGCTACGTTATCCCCTAGATTTTCCTGCAGAAGAATGACATTTGGCGAGCATTGTTCAACCAATCTTTGTAAGGATGATTTTTTAATGGGTTTCGCCAACTCCCGGTAGTTGAAAGAAAGGATTTTCATTAGGTAACTCAATCCTGGGGTAGCTTTTCTCTAAGAACCCATTCGATCGAGGATTTTCTACCTGAAGCCATATTTATTCTGGCCCAATCTTGTACCAGGTATAAATGTGATTTACGACCGCTACCTTTGCCCACCGAGTGTGACTGTAGTAGTGACCCCATCTCCTTTCCCAATGTCAAGAGGGAGCCACTCTCCTAGGGCTCCTCCTTGATCACCGATCTAATCCTAAGGTGGCAACGTACTCTATTGTCTTTAGAAGAGGATTCTATTGAGGCTGAGGGGGTGTCGAGCATAAAATGGAGGGTGGTAGGAAGAAAGGATTCCAGGGAGGAAGGGGAGGGGGTTCCAGTTGTAAGGTAATGGGAATATACAACTGGTGTAGGGGGAAATCCGATGGATTTCAAGATCTGGGTCATCAAATAAGCTCCCAAATCCCCCAAGTTTGTGGAGGGTGTGACCAACAAGGGTGAAAAAAATGACGAGGAGGAGGAAAAGGGATAGTGGAGGGAGGCCAGACTGACAAAGAATAAAGCCTTCCCACCCAAAGTAGAAGAAGGAGACTAATAAAAAACAAGTGGAGAGAAAGACTCCAAAGTAGTACAAGATGCATCCAAAGTTGAGATACCCATTAATTATTATTCTCAATGGAGGAGATAATCCAAGGAAGGTGAGGAAAGAGGACTGGTTGTCGAAGGCATTTCCTGCCCCAAAACCTGGTTGCACCCGCTGCCCGAGCACTATCTTGCCGAGCATTTATCTCTAGTGATATGTTGAACCAGTCTTCTGTTGTCCCCTGCGCCCAGTTGTTGTTCCCATTTCTTTCATGGAGGAGAGATGGAGGATGTTTTACCTTTTTTCATCTAGTCTTTTCCCTTGAAGGATAGTGGACATTTTTCCAAACCATGCCCATAGAAGTGGCATCTATGAAACCTAAAAGGGATTCCTTCGTAGTCCATGGTTTGTAAAAAATCCTCGTCAGCCGATTCTATGAGAAGCTCCTGAAATAAACCCTTCCACAAATTAATCTGGACCAGTATGCGAGCCACTATCATGAGCCCTATGACTTCAAATGACATATCCACCTTGAGGTATCTACCTAGAATATTTCCAATTGTCTCAAATTGTTTTGTATTCAAGTATTGCATCGGGAGGCTCGGGAGTCTTACCCAAATGGTTTCCTTGTCAACATGTTCACGCTTCACATCAAAAGTGAGTGTCCAACGTTTGAGAAGGGTTGGTGTGGCTACGATGCTCCATACCTTCTTTAGAACCCAATCCACATCATCCATGGAGAAGAAAACAAAATCAAACCATCCTCTGATGAGTAGTTTGATAAGGGGCATCTTGGAGATCTCTGGTAGCCAGAAGTTTTTAACCCAGCTTTTGAGGTAAGCCATGCCTATTTTTTTCCCCTAAATATTCCCACCAATGACCTTTCTGAAAGAACCAAGACCCCATCCATGGCCATTTCCTCCCCAAAGACAAGTCGCCCAACACCAGTTCTTTCCCTAGCACACCTGATAGCTTTAGACTATCGACCTTCTGAGCTGTGTTGCGTGTTTTTCTATTGTTCTCCCTTTTGTGAGTTTTTAGCAGGGGTGTTATTCTTGTTTTCAAAGGGAATATCTAGAGGATTAGAAGATTTGGCTACGCCTCGAACAAGCCCGAGATCCGTATCCCCAACTTGTTCGACTTCCACCAAGAAGTCATAGAGAGAAAAATCTTGTGTGTCGGTGAGATCATTCGAATCCTCGATTTGTCATTCAATATACTAGGTATCAAGGAGGTCCGTAAAAGATGCACTATAACCCGAGGATATCTTCGCCACGACTAGACCAAGACTTCATTCGAATACAACTGTTGGTTCGGAGTAAAAGGGTAGTTTCCCACCCCATTCTTTGGGGAAATTTGTTCCTTCTGTAGGTGGCAGCTGTTGTTCAACAGTGGAAAATAGACCTAGCCAGTGTGCCTCTGAAATCCCCAAACCTCCTTCTACCTCAATTCAAGGAAGAAAACTATCATTGTCCCCCATCCTGGAGTTCCCGTAAACTATTAATGTATCTAACCCACCTGGCTTCTGCCAGATACTAGTTGGGACGCCTCCAGAAAGTAAATCCTGAGAAAAGGAGGTGTGCCCCATGAAATCTGAGGAAAGAGAGTTTTCCTTGTCCTGTAGTGACTTCATGCTACGATAAATGGCCCAAAGAGTGCCCAAAACTGCGGTGGCTTAATACCAAGAAGATGTGTTGTCCGCACAATCCTATATCTCTACCTACCTATCAAATACCAAGACTTGCACAAATTGTCTCCACCATTTTTGTAAAACCCTCTTCCGATTCGAAGCTGCATCCTTGAGTATGTGGTAGATTGATGAATGAACCCTAGAAGTAGACCGTCTCCTTGTTATATATAGGAGACTAGGAAGTACAATTACAAGTAATGGACCCAAGCCGACATAAATAAAATAAAAAAACTAATGTAATATGCCCCAATTAAGGGGTAATGTGCCACTATTTAGGGCTTAACAAAACATCAAAATTGAGTAATATAGCAATTTAACATAAGCAAGTCAAGATGAATGTTGTAATGTGACATAACCATTAAGGAACGTATAAAATCAACATAACTCAACCAATATGAACATCACAATATACATAACCAGATTATAAACCTCTCGGTGTCACAACCTCTTCTATCTCGATGTGATTGAATATTGAAACATGGTCAACCATGTTCAAGCCATAATCAAACATGAGCAACAATAATCAACCATTCTCAAATCATATTTACATGGTCTATTGTAGTTAACAATAATCAACTATTATCAACCATAGTCAACTATGGCCAACCATACTCAACCATGTTTAATGATAGTCAACTATATTTAACATAATGATTGAGGAACATAGCAAGTCAGAATAAGTCAACCAAGAAGCACATCACAATAGATATAACCATATTATAAACCTTTTAGTGTCACAATGTGAC
Organism: Picea glauca; assembly: GCA_000966675.3. Classification (NCBI taxonomy): domain Eukaryota; kingdom Viridiplantae; phylum Streptophyta; class Pinopsida; order Pinales; family Pinaceae; genus Picea; species Picea glauca. The sequence continues at coordinate 336,904 of JZKD02S0875526.1, forward strand.
ATAATATTGAATTCATCCTCTTAATGTCACAATGTGACATATCCATTCATGAACACCACAATGGGACATAAATGTTGAGAAATGTAGTAATTCAACATAAGTCAAACAATATGAGTATCACATTGTGACATAACCATTGAGTAACATCACAATCCAACATAGCCCTTGATGAGTGTTACAATGTGACATAACCAATGTCCACCATGTTCAACCATAGTCAACATGGTCATCCATAATAAACTATAATTAACCACATTCAAACACGGTCAAACATCAAAAGTAAGGAATGTAGAAATCCGACAAAAGTAATTCAAGATGAAATTCGTAATGATACATAACCATTAATAAATGTAAGAAATAGACATAATCAACCAGTATAAACGTAAAAATATATATAACCATATTATAAACATCTTAGTGTCACAACCTCTTCATATAGCGATGTAATTTAATATTGAAACATGGTCAACCATAGTCAATCATAGTCAACAATGTTCAAACCATAGTCAAACATGGTAAGCAATAGTCAACCATACTCAAATCATATTTACATGGTTTACTATAGTTAAAAATAGTCAACTATTATCATCCATAGTTAACTATGGCCAACCATACTTATCCAAAGTCAACCATGTTTAACATAACAATTGAGGAATGTAGAAAGTTGACATAGGTCAAACAAGAAGCACATCATAATAGATGTAACCATATTATAAACCTTTTAGTTCCACACTGCAACATAATATTAAAGTCATTGTATTAAATTCAAAATGTGACATATCCATTCATGAAGACCACAATGCAACATAAATGTTTACAAATATAACAATTCAACATAAGTCAAACAAGATGAATGTCACAATGTGGCATAATTGTCGAGTAACATTGCAATCCAACATAACCCTTGAGGAATGTTGCAATGTGACATAACCAAAATGAACCATGTTCAATCATAGTTAACATGCTCATCCATGGCCAACCATAATCAATCATACTAAAAATGGTCAAACATAGTTGAACATGTTCTACCATAATTAACCATAGTCAAATGTGGTCAACAAAAGTCAACCATAATCATCCAAATTCAACTGTAGTCAAACAACTTCAACTTCAAAGTCAATAATATTCAACCTTCAACAATAGTTAGTTACACTCAACCATAACCAAACATGGTAAACTATGTCCAACCATGGTTAACCATATCCAACCATGGTTTACAATGGTTAACCATAATCAACCATGGCTAACCAAAGTCAACCATAATCGACCATGGGTAACCATAGGAAATAGGAGTCAACCACTGTCAACCATAGTCAAACATGGTAAACCGTAGATGACCATATTAAAACATAGTTAACAATATTCAACTCCATCCTATTAAAGTTAAACATGATCAACCATAGTGGATTATGGTCAGCCATATTCAACCATGGCCAACCAAAGTCAACCAAACCCAATGTGGCATAACCCTTGATGAATGCTCTAATGTAACATAATGATTGAGGAACGTAGCAAGGTGACATAAGTAAACCAAGAAGAAAATTGCAATAGATATATCATATTATAGACCTTTTAGTGTCATAATGTGACATAATATTGAAGTCAACCTCTTAATGACACAATGTGACATATCCACTCATGAACACCACAATTTGACATAAATGTTGAGAAATGTAGCAATTTGATATAATTCAAAGAAGATGAATGTCACAGTGTGATCCAAATGGATCCAAAAAGGAAAAAAATTCAAAGTTCTCGGATTTGAATGAAACCAACTCCATCGCGTAGTACTCATCATGCCGATTTTGACAATATATTCTTTTTCAAAAATGGACTCCATATGCGAAATATATCACATTCTGAAGTTTTCTCCAAACAGGAAAAAAGTCAAAGTTCAAAAGTCAACAATCAAAGGTCGTACTGCCGACGTCAAACGTATGTCAACATGACACTTGGTAGCACCAGGACATGCGACGTGGTAGTCAGATTTGGCATTTTCAGGGATGATTTGGACCGCTAAAAATTTGACAGATGGAAATGTATGGAAGTGACACGTGTCTATATGAAAGACATGTGGCAGGCTCATATGAGGACACATGGTAGTGACATGGCAGTATGGATGATAGGCTGGCAGTGACGTGGTTACAGATGGTAGGCTCTGGGTTGGACATGTGGCGTATGGTGCTAACTGGACAAATGATCGAGAAAATGAGTTGGCAACTTGCGTGTTGGATGAATGCCCATTGAATGTGTATGGTCCAATCAGGTGGTGACAAGTGGCCCAATCACAGGGTGCCACATGGTACCCTAGATCAGGAAATAGACCTGGGTCAAAAATTTCTTGTGCACTTCCAGTGGATCGACCTCCTGACCTCTTGGGAAAGCAACGACATAACATCCACACACTAACCACATGGGAACATGTGTTCCTTGTTTATACCTATTCTAATTAAATTTGTGAAGTGTAGAGTTTGGGGGTTAGCACTTGGTCAGCGGGGGATACCCATCAACCAGGGCACCTTCTGTATGACCAGGAGAGAAGACCAGGGGCTAAGTGCCAGGGGACTAGTTCCAGCACTGGACACATGGAAACCCACATGACCAGGTGTCGGATGTTTAGGGGCGCGTCATTTTTGGAGGCCTAGAACTCGGCCACATGGCTTCCCATATGAATAGCGGCTGAAGGAAAAGGTGCATGCAACATACTTAACCAATTCTTTTAAAATATCATTTCAGATCAAATGGTATCAAAGTAGGTTGACATTTGGTTGTTTTTAGTATGCATGAATACTAAGGAAAATTTAAGTCATGGTGAAGGAGATATTGTAGAAGGAGATCCTGAGATTGGATCAAGAAAAAGGACATATCAAAGTGAGAAGATGACATATGAAGAAGGACTTTCTCAACATAAGAGAGAGTTTCAAAGAACCTTCTTTTCCATGTTGGAGATGGTAAAAGTATTGTATGGTGATTACTTGGAACGGAAGAGACATGTTCAAGGGAAATATTCAAAGCAAGACAAAAGTGATGAGGGAGAAGACCCTCCAAAACATCCTCCTTCACCTCCTTCATCTCCATCTTCTTCTTCACGTACAATTTCAAATTCTACTTATGCAAGAAAACATTCTCATTCCCATAAAAATAATCGTGGCATGTCATTACTTACACTTGATGTGAAATTCGAGTTGCCCATGTATAATGGAGAGATCAATGCTGAGAAGCTTGATAACTGGGTCAAACATATGGATGTATATTTCACTGTGAAACAAATCAATGATTAGGCAACCAAGATCAAATTGGCATCGCTTCGTCTTGCAAGCACAACACTCAGATGGTGGCACAATAAGTTGCAACATGGTACTCAACAAATTGGTAATGTATTCCCATCATGGCAAGATTTTACTTTTTCAATTAGAAAATAGTTCTATCCTTTGGGGTATAAGGAGAAGGATTTAATTGAATGGAAAAGTCTTAAATTAAGAAAAGAAAAATCGGTGCAAGAATACACAGATGAATTTTGTAAGATGGTTCTTATGTTAAATATTCCATTACATAGACAATAAACTCTTATGAAGTATATAAGAGGTTTTCTTGCACATATTTGTCATACTTTGTTTATGTTTGGACTTACTAATATTGATGAGGTTTTTGTTAGAGCAACATATATTGAAGCAGGAAAAACTGGAGTTGGTGTATCAGGGGAATCATTTTCAAAGAAAGAAGGCAAAGGAAAAGGGAATGTGAAGAAAGAAAACTCAGCTAAAGTGAAGGAAGATAATCTCTCTTGCAAGCATTGCAAGAAAGAAGGGAACAATGATGAACATTGTTGGAAATTTCACCCAGAGAAGAAAAAAAAGTGCTTCAAAGAGAGGAAAGGGAAGGAAAACGTTGTGGCGGCAACACAACCAATAGACTTGGGGTCAGATTTAGTTGACGAGACTAAAATCACATCAGTTGGTTTGTCAGGTAAAATTGGTGATGGTTATGATTCAAGAAGTAATTTGTTTCATATAAGCGTCATTATGAAAAATACCAAGATCGACACTTTGTTAGATAGCATATCTCAAGCTAACTTAATTTCATAAGAAGTGGTTAATCAATTGGGATTAAAAACTAAGATACATCACAAACCCTATTCACTAAATTGGATACGCAAAAATCACAAATTTCCCATAACAAAGCAATGTGTCATAAATTTTTCAATTACATCTAAGTTTGTGTATGAAGTAATATGCGATGTGGTACCACTAGAAGCATGTGGAATGGTCTTAAGTAGCCCTTATTTATATGATCACAAAGACATATTCTTCAAGGAATATAATCAATATCACTTAACTAAAGAAGGGAAAAAATATGTTGTGCATGCTCATCAGATCAAAGGTAATCAATCTCTTTTTACAATGGAACAATTAAAGAAGGAAGCTTATGCAAGAAATACACCTATAATTGTACCAGTTGATCTTATGCAAGAAAGTAAAATGGTCGTAGCATGTAGATCTAGCCATACTTTGCTTCAAGATGAGTTTTTGTCGTACATACTTGTAAAGAAGAACATACATGTTGGTTCATTTTCAATCATGTTATGATATGGTTATCACTGCTAATGTCTTCTACATGGATGCTAGTGGGTTCATAAATATGTGAACAAATGCAAATGACTAAAAATATGTGTTCAGTTATCATGTCTTTTTCGCAATTGATTATGATGTGAGAGGTGCACATGATAGATTTTATAAACAATGGAAAAGTGGGGAGGCCTATCCCACACTCGATGTTTGGTTAATATCCTTTTGGAGGACCAAAATGTCTCAGTGGGAATGTGTAATCCAAATGGATCCAAAAAGGCCAAAAATTCAAAGTTCTCATATTCGAATGAAACCATATCCATCGCGTAGTGCTCATCGTGTCGATTTCGACAGTATATTCATTTTCGAAAATGGACTCTGTATGCGAAAGGTATTGTATTCTAAAGTTTCCTCCAAACAAGAAAAAAGACAACAGTCAAAGGTCAAATTGTTGACGTCAACAGTATTGTTGAGCCTCCTTTTTGTCACCTCCAAATTCCTTATATTTCCCCCTATCCTAACCAATTTTTCCTAATACATAGGCACTCTCTGCATATTTTCCTCAACAGACATGTCATTTAGCAGTTATTGTATGCATATGAGCTAACTTATGTTTAATCATGATTTATGATGATTTATTAATGATTTGTATTGAATATTTGATGTTTAAAGATATGTAATTACTTTGAATTATCATAGCCGACTTTGTGACAACAACTCTTATTTTTGCACTCGTCTGGTACCTATCCTCGTGATTGTCCGGTACTTGTTGTTGATTTCTTCTGGTACATGTTGTTGATTTCGTCCAGTACTGATTGTTACACTTGTACGGTACTGACTTATATGATTGTGTGCATCTGATACTAAGTTATGTGATTGTTTTCATCAGGTACTGAGTTATGCGACAGTGTACGTCTGGTACCAATATTTTTCTCCAACTGTGCACGTCTGGTACCCGTTCCAAATTTCTAGGCTTGAATGTTTGAAAGAGATTGTTCTCGATGGGTCCAAGGATACACTTCATCACTCATGCACTTCATGTCATGAGGATGAAATTGTTCCCTTGAAAATCAATACATCCACCAATTGTAATAATTGTGCAAGTGTTTGATGTTATCTTCAGACTTTGATTGTAACAGTTGTTTCTCTTTAAAGAGAGAGCCTTGTAAATGATAGACATATAGATACAGAACTAAGAATTGTTATGTTGTAAGATTGGTTCTTGAAGACTATGGATTGTACCTCGGCTTTTCTGAATTAATGATATAATTATAGTTTATGGACTCTATGTGTGTATTCAAACCTTCTCTTCTATAAGTTCCTTTTAAGAGTTGCTTTGTTTGTACGACAAGGACCCACTGACCCAATCAAGGTAAGCCTCTTTCTATTTAGTTGTAAATGTAATTCTAGTTTTCTGTGTGTGGATAGACAAACTCTATTTAATCATAGCATCTAACTTTATTCTTGTTATGTTTCAGTGACATAGTTGATAGAAGTTCATATAGATGTGTGGTAACTTTAATTGAGTGAAAGATTTGTGTGCAATATAAGGTTTCTAAGGGCAATAATTTCTGAGTAGTTGCTTGTCATCTTTGTGTGAGTATATGAGAACAATCATTTGATTAAATGTTTTAGTGTTTGTCTCGAATAAATGTTGTAGTGTGTGTTTTTATTTTGCAAATCTAGGAACGAGTTGGATCTCCATCTTTCACCATACATGAGCCTATAATGGAGTATTCCACCACACTTAGCTCTTTCTTCCAGAATTGATTAGACTACATTTTGCAAACATAGGCACAATCAAAACCTCCATATCTCACCCTACATGCACCTATAATGGAGTGTTTTACTCTGCTTGGTATTTCTTTCAAGCTTGATTGAGTTTCCTTTTAAGAGTATGCAGAGTGTTAATTGTTGTTAATGTAGTTTCCCTAGGAGATCAAATCAAAGTTCATCTTTTCCTTTCATGATCCATCAATGAACAGGTCCATCATTTGAGCAAGAAATTTAGATCATATCCTTGTTTATGAGTTTTTCTTTTTGAATTTTGAATGCGTGGAGAGTGGTATTTGAAAAGTGTGAAAATAGAGTATTTAGTTTCAAATTATTTTCTTATATAGGTTATACTCATCAGATATAAGAATTCATCTGTTATCGGTACATATAGTACATCAACTCTATTGATTACAAAACCGGATTGAAATATTAAACGATTGTAATATATTGAACATATAATTGCACCAACAAGTACATCATGTTGATGTTAGCATGACAGGTGGCAGCACCAGGATGTGCCATGTGGCAGACAGATTTGGCATTTTCAAGGGTGATTTGGACCACTACAAAATCGACACGTGGCATTTTATGGAAGTGACATGTGTCTATACGAAAGGCATGTGGCATTGACATGGAAGTAGAGATGAAAGGTTGAAAGTGACATGGTGACAGGTGGGAGGCTCTAGGTTGGACACGTGGTGTACGGTGTTGAATGGATAGATGATCAAGTAGATGAGTTGGCAAATGATGTGTTGGATGATTGTGCACTGACTGTGTATGGTCCAATCAAGTAATGAAAAGTGGCCCAATCATAGGGTTCCATGTGGCACCCTAGATTAGGCCAATAGACTCAGGTCAAAAACAAATTGTGCACTTCCAGCAGATCGACCTCCTAACCTCCTGGGAAAGAAATGACATAACCTCCACGCACTAACCACTTGGGTGCATGTGTTCCTTATTTATACATGTGGCAAAGGTTCTATTTAAATTTGTGTAGCTCAGAGTTTGGGGGTTAGCACCCGATCGACGAGGGCTACCCATCGACTAGGGTGCCTTCTGTATGACTAGGAGAGAAGACCAAGGGCTAAGCGTCAAGGGACTACTTCCAGCACTGGACACATGGCAACCTTCACGACCAGGTGTCATATGTGTAGGGGCGTGGCGTTGTTGGAGGCCTAGCACTCAGCCACATGGATTCCCATATGACCAAGGGCCGAAGGAAAAGGGGCGCACACCTGATTTAGGTTCTAAGTGGGTTTATTAACTATATAATTGTATTTTTTAATTATTTAGGCCTGTTTTAATGGGATTTTGCCCATTTTTTGAGAATCTGGAGCCCAGATTGAGGCCAAATTTTGGGAGGAAGTTGGGATGTGACCCCCAACTCAAATTATTTTTAAATACAACCTTTATTTCATGGAAAAAAAGTTCAAAACAAAAGAATGATGAAGAATTTGTGAAGACCAAGCCATTTTTATGCAGGGAAGCCATGAGAGTAGCTGATCTTTGGAGAACATTTCTGGGAGTGCTACTCCACCTTTTTCAGTGTCGTCTATTGCATTGATTTTTTGAGACAGAGAAGAACAGTGTTGTGTTACTCAGATAACAAATTGATGTATTTTTTGAGCATTGGATATTAATAAAGAATCCTCCCCCACTGAGACAAAGGTCCAGATACATAGGCAAAGTTGTTGAACTCCGTTATCAACTTCTGGTGTCTTGAATCTTCTTATGGTTTATTTTTTTTACTTCTTATGTGATGAAAATTCTATTCTTAAGCTTCTTCTCTTTCTTATTAAGTTTTAACTGGTAAAATTATTCATGCAACATACTTAACCAAGTCATTTAAAATATCATTTCGGATCAAGTGGTATCAGAGAAGATTGACATTTGGTTTTTTTGAGTATGCATGATTACTAGGGAAAAGTTAATTCATGGTGAAGGAGAGATTTTAGAAGGAGATCTTGAGAATGGATCAAGAAAAAGGACATATCAACGTGAGAATATGGAATCTAAAGAAGGACTTTCTCAACACAAAAGAGAGATTCAAAGAACTTTCTTTTCCATGTGGGAGATGGTAAAAGTAGTGTATGATGATTACATGGAATGGAATAGACTTGTTCAAGGGGAATATTCAAATCAAGACAAAATTGAAGAGGGATAAGACCCTCCAAAACCTCCTCCTTCACCTCCTTCATCTCCATCTTCTTCTTCTTCAAGTAAAATTTCAAATTCTACCTATGCAAGAAAACATTATCATTCCCATAAACATAAGCCTGACACGGCATTACTTAAACTTGATGTGAAATTTGAGTTGCCCATGTATAATAGAGAAGTTAATGCTGAGAAGCCCTATAACTGGGTCAAACAGATGGAGGTATATTGTAGTGTGAAACAAGTCAATGATGAGGAAACCAAGATCAAATTGGCATCGCTTATTCTTACAAGCACAACACTCATCAGGTGGCAGAGTAAGTTGCAATATGGTACTCATCAAATTGGTATTGTATTCCCATCATGGAAAGATTTTATTTTTTCACTTAGAAAATAGTTCTATCCTTTGGGGTATAAGGAGAAGGCTTTAATTGAGTGGAAAAGTATTAAATTAAGAAAAGAACAATCGGTGCAAGAATACACAAATAAATTTTGTAAGATGGATTTGATGTTAAATATTCCTACACATATTCATAATATTGTGTTTATGTTTGGACCTACTAATCTTGATGAGGTTTATGTTCAAGCAACATATATTGAAGCAGGAAAAACTGGAGTTGGTGTATCAGGGGAAAATCATTTTCAAAGAAAGAAGGCAAAGGCAAAGGGAATGTGAAGAAAGTAAACTCATCTACAGTGAAGGAAGAGAATCTTTCTTTCAAGCATTGCAAGAAAGAAGGGCATAATGATGGACACTACTGGAAATTGCACTTAGAGAAGAAACCAAAAAGGTTCAAAGAGAGGAAATGGAGGCAAAAATTTGTGGCAGCAAAACAACCAATAGAATTGGGGTCAGATTCAGGTCATGAGACTAAAATCATAGCAGTTGGTTTGTCAGGTAAAATGTGTGATGGTTATTATTCAAGAAGTAAATTATTTCATACAAGGGTCATTATGAAACATACCAAGATAAACAATTTGTTAGATAGCAGATCTAAAGCTAACTTAATTTCAGAAAAAGTGGTTAATAAATTGAGATTAAAAACTAAGATGCATCACAAACCCTATTCACTAAATTGGATAAGAAAAAATCACAAAATTTCCCATAACAAAGCAATGTGTCATAAACTTTGCAATTACATATAAGTTTGTGGATGAAGTAATATGCGATGTGGTACCACCAGAAGCATGTGTAATGGTCTTAGGTAGCCCTTATTTATATGATCGCAAAGCAATCTTCTTTAGGGAACATAATCAATATCACTTAACTAAAGATAGGACAAAATATGTTGAGCATACTCATCATATCAAAGGGAATCAATCTCTTTTTACAATGGAACAATTAAAGAAGGAATCTTATGCAAGAAATACGCCTATAATTGTACCAGTTGATCTTAAGCAAGAAAGTAAAATGGTCGTAGCATGTAGATCTAGCCATACTTTGCTTCGAGATGAGTTTTTTTCGTGCAAACCTGTAAAGAAGAATAGACATGTTAGTTCATTTTCAATCATGTTTATGATATGGTTATCGCTGCTAATTTTTTCTACATGGATGGTAGAGAGTTCAGAAATATGTGAACAAATGAAAATGGCTAGCAATATGTGTTATATTATCATGTTTTTTTTCAATTGAGTATGATACGATAGGTGCACAGGACATATTTGATAGACAAAGGACAAGTGGGGAGGCCTATCCCACACTTGATGTCTGGCTAATATAATTTTTGAGCACCAAGAGATATCAATGGGGATGTGTGATCCGAATGGATCCAAAAAGGTCAAAAATTCAAATTTATCAGATTCAGACGAAACCATCTCTGTCGTGTAGTCCTCGTCGTGCTTATTTCAGCAGTATATTCTTTCTCAAAAATGGCCTCCGTATGCGAAAGATATCATGTTCTGAAGTTTTCTCCAAATAAGCAAAATTTCAAAGGTCATACTGTTGACGTCAGCAATACATCATGCCAATGTCATCATGACATGTGGAAGCACTAGGATGTTCCATTTGGCATTCATATTTGGCATTTTCATGGGTCATTTGAACCACTAAAAATTTGACACGTGGCACTATACGGAAGTGACACGTGTCTATACAGAAGACACGTGGCAGGCTCGGATGAGGACACATGGAAGTGACATGTAGTACGAATGATAGGTTGGCAGTGACATGCTGACAGGTGGCATGCTCCGGGTTATACACATTTCATACGATGATGACTTGACAGATGATAGGGTAGATGAGATGGAAACTAACGTGTTGGATGATTCTGCATTGATTGTGTATGGTCCAATCAGGTGACAAAAAGTGGCCCAATCCCAGGGTTCCACGTGGCACCCTATATCAGGACAATAGACCCGGTTCAAAAACAAATTGTGCACTTACGGTAGATCAACCTCCTAACCTCCTGGGCAAGCAATGACATAACCTCCTCACGCTAACCACTTGGGCGCATGTGTTCCTTATTTATACATGTGGAAAAGGTTTTATTTAAATTTGTGTAGCATGGATTTTTGGGGCTAGTTCTCTCTCAGTGGGGGCTACCGATCGACCAGGAGTGAATATCAGGGGCTAAGGGCCAAGGGAATACTTCCAGCATTGGACACATGGCAACCCACATGACCATGTGCCAAATGTTTAGGGGCACGGCGTTGTCGGAGGCCTACCACTCGGCCACATGGATTCCCATATGACCAGGGGATGAATAAAAAGGGGTGCGTGCCTGATTTAGGTGCTAACTGGGGTTTTGACTATATAATTGGATTTTTTTATTATTTAATCCTATTTTAATGGGATTTTGCCCATTCTTTGAGGATTCGGAGCCCAGATTGAGGCCAAATTTTGGGAGGAATTTGGGATGTGACCCCCAACCCAAATTCTATTTAAATCCAACCTTTTTACCATGGAAAAAATTTTCAAAACAGAAGAATGATGAATAATTTGTGAAGTCCAAGTCATTTTTATGCAGGGAAGCCAGGAGAGTAGCTAATCTTTGGAGGACATTTCTGGGAGTTATACTCCACCTTTTTCAGTGTCGTCTATTGCATTGAGTTCTTGAGACAAAGCCTTAGAGACGTAGGCATAGTTGTCATTTTTATGTATATTTTAAGCATTGAACATTAATAAAGAATCCTCCTCCACTGAGACAAAGCCTTAGAGACATAGGCATAGTTGTTGAACTCCCTTGTCAACTTCTGGTGTCTTGAATCTGCTTATAATTTGCTATTTTTACTTCTTATGTGCTGCAAATTATATTCTTAATCTTATTCTCTTTCTTATTAAGTTTTAACTGGTAAAATTATCCATGCAACATACTTAAGCAAGTCATTTAAAAGATCATTTCAGATCAAGTGGTTTCAAGGCAGGTTGACATTTGGTTGTTTTGAGTATGCATGATTACCAGGAAAAAGTTAAGTCATGGTGAAGGAGATATTGTAGAAGGAGATCTTGAGATTAGATCAAGAAAAAAGACATATCAAAGTGAGAATATGGTATATGAAGAAGGAATTTCTCAACACGAAAGAGAGTTTCGAAGAAATTTCTTTGCCATGTCAGAGATGGTAAAAGTATTGTATGATGATCACTTGGAATGAAAGACACATGTTCAAGGGGAATATTCAAAGAAATACAAAATTGAAGAGGGAGAAGACCCTCCAAAACCTCCTTCATCTCCATCTTCTTATTCTTCAAGTACAAGTTTAAATTCTACTTATGCAAGAAAACATTCTCATTCCCATAAACATAGGCCTGACATGCCATTACTTAAAATTGATGTGAAATTCAATTTGCCCATGTATAATGGAGAAGTCAATGTTAAGAAGCTTAATAATTGGGTCAAACAGATGGAGGTATATTGCAGTGTGCAACAAATCAATGATGAGGAAACCAAGATCAAACTGGCATTGCTTCGTCTTGCAAATGTTGGTTGTGGAGCCTGATTATCTTCCTAATTCAGAGGCCTTTTTTTTCAGTCGTGTTTATACCCCATGAATACTTTACACCCTGAAAGAATGTAAACTCCTCCATGCATGGGAGTGCAAGGGGGGCTTGCCCCTCCTGCAGGGTCCGGGGGAAAGCGAGCCCTCTCTAGGGGTTCAGGGGCGAAACCCCCAAAGGAAAAATTGCCTTGTAAATGTATATTATAATTTCATAGTAAATCAGGACTGTTCATTATAAGGTCACAAAGATGACGGTAGAAGTTATGTTAGGGATTTTTTCCCTAGAAGGAAACTGTCTTTTATGAGCTAAATGTACTACGATTATGTATCATTATGAATATTTTATCCTGAGTGAGGAGACTGTGAGAGAAAGAAGAGGAAGTTACAGTGGTTCTGTTATAGGTTATATCCCTTCATTTGCTGGATAATAAAGGGAAGGACCTGTAAATTTCCTTGGTGGATGTATCCCACACTAGGTGAACCATGTATATATGTGTCTCTATTGTATTGTGTATCTTCTATGTTTTATTTTAGCATTTTTTTTTATTTTATTGTTCTGCAATCCTGGTTTTATAACAACAAGCACAACACTCATCTGGTAGCAGAGTAAGTTGCAACATGGTGCACATCAAATCGGTAATGTATTCCAATCATAGCTAGATTTTATTTTTGCACTTAGAAAACAGTTATATCCTTTGGGGTATAAGTAGAAGGGTTTAATTGAATGGAAAATAATTAAATTAAGAATAGAACAATCGGTGCAAGAATACACAAATGAATTTTGTAATATGGATTTGATGTTAAATATTCCATTACATACACAAGAAACTTTGATGAAGTATATAGGAGGTTTGCCTGCACATATTTGTAATATTGTGTTTATGTTTGGACCTACTAATCTTGATGAGGTTTATGTTCAAGCAACGCATATTGAAGAAGGAAAAACTGGAGTTGGTGTATCAGTGAAATCATTTCCAAAGAAAGAAGGCAAAGGAAAAGGGAATGTGAAAAAAGAAAACGGAGCTATAGTGAAGGAGGAGAAGCTCTCTTGCAAGCATTGCAAGAAAGAAGGGCATGATGATGAACATTTCTGGAAATTGCACCCAGAGAAGAAACCAAAGTGGTTAAAAGAGAGGAAAGGGAGGAAAAAATTTACGGAAACAACACAACTAACAGACTTTGGGTCAGATTCAGGTGATGAGACTAAAATCACAACAGTTGGTTTGTCAGGTAAAATTGGTGATGGTTATGATTCAAGAAGTAAATTGTTTCATATAATAGTCATTATGAAATATACCAAGATCGAAACTTTGTTAGATAGTGGATCTCAAGATAACTTAATTTCAAAAGAAGTGGTTAACCAATTGGGATCGAAAACTAAGATACATCACAAACTCTATTCACTAAATTGGATAAGTCACAATCACAAATTTCCCATAACAAAGCAATGTGTCATAAAGTTTGAAATTACATATGAGTTTGTGGATGAAGTAATATGTGATGTGGTATCGCTAGAAGCATGTGCAATGGTCTTAGGTATCCCTTATTTATATGATCACAAATAAATCTTCTTCAGGGAACAAAATTAATATCACTTAACTAAAGAAGGGACAAAATATGTTGTGCATACTCATCATATCAAAGGGAATCAATCTCGTTTTACAATGGAACCATTAAAGAAGGCATCTTATACAAGCAATACACCTATAATTGTACTAGTTGATCTTAACCAAGAAAGTAAAATGGTCATAGCATGTAGATCTAGCAGTACTTTGCTTCAAGATGATTTTTTGTCCTACCGACCTGTAAAGAAGAACATACATGTTGGTTCATTTTCAATCATGTTTCTAATATGGTTATCGCTGCTAATTTTTTCTACATGGATGGTAGTGGGTTCAGAAAGATGTGAACAAATGGAAATTGCTAACAATATGTGTTCATTTATCATGGTTGTTTTGCAATTGATTATGTTGCAATAGGTGAACAAGACAAATTTGATAGAAAAAGGACAAGTGGGGAGGCCAATCCCACACTTGATGTCTGGTTAATATCCTTTTGGATGACCAAAAGATTTTAATGGGGATGTGTGATCCAAATAGATCTAAAAAGGCCAAAAATTCAAATTTCTCATATTTGTATGAAACCAGCTCCATCATGTAGTGTTCATCGTGCCAATTTCGACAGTGTGTTATTTCTCAAAAATGGACTCCGTATGCAAAATATATCACGTTCTGAAGTTTTCTCCAAATAGGAAAAAAGTCAAAGTTCAAAAGTCAACAGTCAAAGATCATATTCCTGACGTCAGCAGTACATCATGTTGATTTAAACATGACATGTGGAAGCACTAGGATGTGCCACATGGCAGTCAGATTTGGCATTTTCAGGGGTGATTTGGATTGCTAAAAATTTAACATGTGGCACTGTATGAAAGTGACTCGTGTTTGTACGGAATACACATGGAAAGATTGGATGAGTACACGTGGCAGTGACATGGCAGTACATATGAAAATATGGCAGTGATGTGGAGACAAGTGGCAAGTTCTGGTTTGGACACTTGGCATACGGTGTTGACTGGATAGATGATCGGGTTGATGAGTTGGCAGCTAACATGTTTGATGATTGTGCCATGACTGTGCACTATCCAATCAAGTGATGAAAAGTGGCCCAATAAAAGGGTGCCACATGGCACTCTAGATCAGGCCAATAGACTCAAGTCAAAAAAAAAAAAAATCACTTCCGACAGATTGACCTCCTAACCTCCTTGGAAAGCAACGACATAACCTCCACACGCTGACCACTTGGGCGCATGTGTTCCTTGTTTATACATGTGGTAAAGGTTTTATTTAAATTTGTGTAGCATGGATTTTGGGGGATAACGCTTGGTCAACAGAGGCTACCCTTCAACCAGGTCTCCTTCCGTATGACCAGGAGTGAAGACTGGGGACTCAGCGTCAGGGGAATACTTCTAGCGTTGGATACATGGCAACCCACATGACCAGGTACCATATGTTTAGGGGCGCAATGTTGTTGGAGGCCTAGCACTCGACCACATGGCTTCCCATATGACCAGGGACCAAAGGAAAAGGATCACGTGCTTGATTTAGGTGCTAAGTGAGTTTTTGACTATATAATTGGATTCTTTAATTATTTAGGCTTGTTTTAATGGGATTTTGCCCATTTTTGGAGGATATGGAGCCTAGATTGAGGGGAAAGTTTGGGAGGACATTGGGATGTGACCCCCAACTCAAATTCTATTTAAATACAACCTTTTTTCCATGGAAATCAAGTTTCGAACAACAAAATGATGAATAATTTGTGAAGTCCAAGCCATTTTTATGCAGGGAAGCCAAGAGAGTAGCTGAGCTTTGGAGGCCATTTCTGGGAATTCTACTCCACCTTTTTTAGTGTCCTCTATTGCGTTGAGTTATTGATACAAATAAGAACATTTTTTTATCAATTAGAGAACAAATTGATGTAATTTTGATGTATATTTTGAGCATTGAATATTAATAAAGAAGCCTTCCCCACTGAGACAAAGGCCCGAAGACGTAGGCAGAGTTTTAGAACTCCGTTATCAACTTATGGTGTCTTGAAGTTGCTTATGGTTTATTGTTTTTAATTCTTATGTGCTTCAAATTCTATTCTTAAGCTTCTTCTCTTTCATATTAAGTTTTAATTGGTAAAATTATCCATGCAACATACTTAACCAAGTCATTTAAAGGATCATTTTGGATCAAGTGGTAACAGAGCAGGTTGACATTTGGTTGTTTTGAGTATGCATGATTACTAGGGAAAAGTTAAGTCATGGTGAAGGATATCTTGTAGAAGGAGATATTGAGATTGGATCAAGAAAAAGGTCATATGAAAGTGAGAAGATGGCATTTGAAGGACTTTCTCAACACGAAAGAGAGTTTCAAAGAACTTTCTTTTCCATGTCGAATATGGTAAATGTATCATATGATGATCACTTGGAACATAAGAGACCTATTCAAGGGTAATATTCAAAGAAAGAAAAAAGTGAATAGGGAGAAGACCCTATAAAACCTCCTCCTTCACCTCCTTCATCTCCATCTTCTTCTTCTTCAAGGACAAGTTCAAATTTTACTTTTTCAAGAAAACATTATCATTCCAATGAGCATAAGCCTGACATGCCATTACCTAAACTTGATGTGAAATTCTAGTTTCCCATGTATAATAGAGATCTCAATGCTAAGAAGCTTGATAACTGGGTCAAACAGATGGAGGTATATTTCAGTGTGCAACAAATCAATGATGAGGCAACCAAGATCAAATTGGCATATCTTTGTCTTACAATCACAACACTCATATGGTGGCAGAGTAAGTTGCAACATGGTACTCAAAAAATTGGTAATGTATTCCCATAATGGAAAGATTTTATTTTTGCAGTTAGAAAACAGTTCTATTGTTTGGGGTATAAGGAGAAGTCTTTAATTGAACATAAAAGTCTTAAATTAAGAAAAGAACAATCGGTGGAAGAATACACAGATGAATTTTGTAAGATGTATTTGATGTTAAATATTCCATTATATAGACAAGAAACTCTTATGAAGTATATATGAGGTTTTCATGCACATATTCATAATATTGTGTTTATGTTTGGACCTACTAATATTGATGAGGTTTATGTTCAAGAAACGTATATTGAAGAAGGAAAATTTGAAGTTGGTGAATCAGGGGAATTATTTTCAAAGAAAGAAGGAAAAGGAAAAGGGAATGTGAAGAAAGCAAACTCAACTACAGTGAAGGAAGAGAAGCTATCTTGCAAGAATTGCAAGAAAGAAGGGCACGATGATGAACATTGTTGGCAATTTCACCCAGAGAAGAAACCAAAGTGGTTCAAAGAGAGGAAAGGCAAGCAAAAATGTGTGGCAACATCAAAACCAACAAACTTGGGGTCAGATTCAGGTGATGAGACTAAAATCACAACAGTTGGTTTGTTAGGTAAAATTGGTGATGGTTATGATTCAAGAAGTAATTTTTTTCATATAAGGGTCATTATGAAACATACCAAGATCAAAACTTTGTTAGATAGCAGATCTCAAGATAACTTAATTTTAGAATAAGTGGTTAATCAATTAGGATTAAAAGCTAAGATACATCATAAACCATATTCACTAAATTGGATAAGTCAAAATCACAATTTTCCCATAACAAAGCAATGTGTCATAAAGTTTGCAATTACATTTAAGTTTGTGGATGAATTAATATGCGATGTGGTACCACTAGAAGCATGTGGAATGGTCTTAGGTATCCCTTATTTATATGATTGCAAAGAAATCTTCTTCGGGGAACATAACCAATATCACTTAACTAAAGAAGGGAAAAAATATGTTGTGCATGTTCATCATATAAAAGGGGATCAATCTCTTTTTACAAATTTGGAACAATTAAAGAAGGCATCTTATGCAAGAAATGCACCTATAATTGTACCATTTAATCTTAAGAAAGAAATTAAAATGGTCGTAGCATGTAGATCTAGACGTACTTTGCTTCAAGATGAGTTTTTTTCATCCAGATTTGTAAAGAAGAACATACATGTTGGTTCATTTTCAATCATTTTTATGATATGGTTATCGTTGCTAATGTTTTCTACATGTATGCTAGTGGGTTCAGAAAGATGTGAACAAATGAAAATGGCTAACAATATGTGTTCAGTTATCATGGTTGTTTTGCAATTGATTATGATGTGATAGGTGCACAGGATAAATTTGATAGACAAAGGACAAGTGGGGAGGCTTATTCCACACTTGATGTCTGGTTAATATCCTTTTGGAGGACCAAAAGGTATCAGTGCAGATGTGTGATCCAAATGGATCCAAAAAGGCAAAAAAATCAAAGTTCTTGGATTCAGACGAAACCAACTCCATCGTGTAGTTCTTGTCGTGTCGGTTCCGACAGTATATTCATTTTTTTAAATGAAATTTGTATGCTAAATATATCATGTTATGAAGTTGTTTCCAAACAAGAAAAAAGTTAAAGGTCAAAAGTAAACAATCATAGTCCATACTACTGATTTCATCAGTACTTCATGCTGATGTTAGCATGACAAATGGCAGCACCAAGACGTGCCATGTGCCAGTCAAATTTGGAATTTTTAGAGGTGATTTGGACCACTAAAAAATTGACATGTGGCACTATACAGAAGTGACACGTGGCAGGCTCAGATGAGGACACATGGCAGTACAGATGATAGGCTGGAAGTTCCATGTTGATAGGTGGCAGGGTCTGGGTTGGACACGTGGCATACGGTGCTGACTGGAAAGATGATCGAGTAGATGAGTTGGCAGTTGACATGTTGGATGAATGTGCGTTGACTATGTACGGTCCAATTAGGTGACAAAAAGTGGCCCAATCATAGGGTGCCACATGGAAGCCTATATCAGGCCAATAGACACAAGCCAAAAATTTGTTGTGCAATTCCGTTGGATCGGTCTCACGACCTCCTAGGCAAGCAACGACATAACCTCCACGTGCTAACTACTTGGGCGCATGTGTTCCTTATTTATACATGTGGCAAAGGTTCTATTTAAATTTTTGTAGTGTGGAGTTTGGGGGTTAGCGCCCAGTCGGTGGGGGATACCTATTGACCAAGGCACCTTCGGTATGACCAAGACTGAATACCAAGGGCTAAGCGCCAGGGGACTACTTCCAACACTGGACACATGGAAACCCACATGACCAGGGGATGAATGTTTAGGGGTGCGACATTGTTGGAGGCCTTGAACTTGGCCACATGACTTCCCATATGACTAGGGGTAAAAGGAAAAGGGGTGCATGCTTGATTTAGGTGCTAAGTGGGTTTTTAACTATATAATTGGATTTTTTAATTATTTAGGCTTGTTTTAATGGGATTTTGCCCATTTTTGGAGAATATGGAGCCCAAATTGAGGCCAAATTTTGGGAGGAAGTTGGGATGTGACCCCCAACTCAAATTATATTTAAATCTAGCCTCTTTTCCATGGAAAACAAGTTCATAACAACATAATGATGAAGGATTTTTGAATTCCAAGACATTTTTATGCAGGGAAGCCAAGATAGTAGTTGAGATTTGGAGGCCATTTCTGGGAGTTCTACTCCACATTTATCAGTGTCGTCCATTGTGTTGAGTTATTGAGACAAAGGAGAAAATTTTTGTGCCACTAAGAGAACAAATTGATGTAATTTTCATGTAGATTTTGAGCATTGAAGAATAATAAAGAAGCCTCCCCCACTGAGACAAAGGATCAAAGACATAGGAAGAGTTGTCGAACTCCGTTATCAACTTCTGGTGTCTTGAATCTTCTTATGGTTTGTTTTTTTTACTTCTTATGTGCTGCAAATTTTATTCTTAAGCTTCTTCTCTTTCTTATCAATTTTTAATTATTCGTGCAACATACTTAACCAAGTCATTTAAAACATCATTTTAGATCAAAGTGTGACATAACCATTGACTAACGTCACAATCCAACATAACCCTTGATGAGCATTGGAATGTGACATAACCAAAGTGAACAATTTTCAACCATAGTCAACATAGTCATCCATTATCAACCATAATTAACCATAGGAAAACATGGCCAAATGTCAAAACTGAGGAATGTAGAAAGTTGAAATAAGTAAGTCAAGATGAATGTCGTAATATGACATAACCATTGCAAAACATAGAAAATCAACATAACTTAACTAGGATGAAATATATATAACCATATTATAAACTTCTTAGTGTCACAACCTCTTCATATCTTAATGTGATTGAATATTGAAACATGTCAAACCATTGTCAACCATGTTCAAACCATATTTAAACATGGTTAGAAATATTCATACATATTCAAATCATAATTACATGGTCTACTATAGTTATTAGTAGTCAACTAGTATCAGCCATAGACAACTATGACCAACCATACTCAACTAAAGTAATCCATGTTTAACATAATGATTGAGGGACACCATAAATAAACTAAGAAGCATGTTGCAATAGATATAACTATATTATAAAACTTTTAGTTTCACAATGTGACACAATATTGAATTCAACCTCTTAATGTGTCAATGCAGCATAGCCATTCATGAACATTACAATGCGACATAAATTTTGAGAAATATAGCAATTCAACATAAGTCAAACAAGATAAATGTTGAAATTTGACCAAACCATTAAGTGATGTAATAATCCAACAAAACCCTTGATAAGAATTGCAATGTAACATAACCAAAGTGAACCATGTCGAACCATAGCCAACATATGGTCAAATGTCAAAATTCAAGAATGTATCAATTTCACATAAGTCAAGATGAATGTTGTAATATATATATATATATATATATATATATAGTCATAACATCTTCATATATCAAACTAATTGAAACATGGTCAACCATGTTCAAACTATAGTCAAACATTGTCAACAATAGTCAACCATGCTAAAATCATATTTACATGATCTACTATAGTTAACAATATTCAACTATTATCAGCCATAGTAAACTATGGCCAACCATACTCAACCAAAGTCAACCATATTTAACAATAATCAACCATGTTTAACATAACAATTAAGGAATGTAGTAAGTCGACATAAGTCAACTTAGAAGCACATCATAATAGAAATAACCATATTATAAACCTTTTAGTGTCAGAATGTGACATAATATTGAAGTCAACCTCTTAAAGTCAAAATGTGACATAGCCATTTATGAACAACATATTGAACCATAAATATTGAGGAATGTAGCAATTCAACATAAGTAAAAAAAGATGAATGTCACAATGTGACATAACCATTGAGTGGTGTTGCAATTCAACTAACCCTTGAGGAATTTTGCAATGTGACATAACTAAAGTGAACCATGCTCAACCATAGTCAACACGGTCATCCATGGTCAACCATAATTGATCCAAAATGGATCCTAACAAGAAAATGGATGTGAGAATCGGTACCTACAAGATAAGTCAACAATTAAGGAAGGTTAGATAAACTATTAAAGACAATGTAAATGTAAAAGTGAATGAGTCAAAAAGAGAGAAAAAAAGAAATAAATGAGAAAAAGAAAAAGAAAATAGGAGAGAAAAGGTTGAGGAATGGGAAATGAAAGGTAAATCTTGTTGGCCTTCCCATTTCCTTAGCTCTCCCTATGTGTTCTTACATTTTCACTCTGAAAGGGATTTTTTTCTAGCCAAGGAGACGAGGATGCACAAGGAGCCTTTAGATACATTATAAACCAAATATTTATGAAATGAAGGTTGAGCAACCATTTGAAGTTGGTTTTACCATTTGAGTTTCCAAGGTAAACAATGACTCATATGTGATGTTTTTCTCTATGTATGTGTGATTTAATATGTTAATTTTCTTACTACATTGTTTAGAAATTCCTCTATATGTGTTTTAATGGCTTCCATTGGGCATTGACACTATATAGAAGGGACATTCTTCATTGGAAATACAAATTTCCACATACTCTATGTTTTGTTATGCATTAGAGATCCCACTAGCTAGAAAACCTTTGCCATTGGATGCCCAACTAGTCTTAGATATCAATGTATTTCATTCCAAATCCATTGCAATACTTTTGGGGGTTTCTAAATTGGTTTTATTTTTGTTTTTGGATGATTTTATCTTTCCTAGAGGTCAAAAATATTCCGTATAGACTGTATTCCCTCTTCTATGAGTCAATATATTCTTTATGGGTGTATTCTTCATTCCATAGGCTACAATTTCACCATTCCAAACCCCATTCTCTCTCTCTAAGTCATTTTTTTCTTGTTGGGTGCATTCTTTATTCCACGGACTACAATTTCACCATTGCTAGACCATACACCCTTTCCCTGAGTCAATTTCTTCTTTCTAGGTGTATTATTTCTCCTACATGCTATAGTTTGTCCATTTCCATGTTGTATGCACTCCATTAGCTAGCTGTATAAATTTCTTGAGTCAACTTCTTAATTGGTTGTGTTTCCTCTTACCCATGGATCATATGTATAAGTTGGTGGGAATGTAATTGATTTCTAAGTGAAATATATTGGCCTATGGATCAAATTCAACATGATCATATGGAATTGGCATCTTGTTTGTCTTTGGTATACTATGTATGAGAAAATTCTAAATTATTTTAAACATTGGGATATGAACAATGATATGGAGGAATACATCTTTGTTTTTTTTTATCATGTGTGTGTGTGTGTGAAGTGTTGGAGTGATACATAAATATTACTATAGAACACAAGTGCATTTTCATTTCCATATTTACATGGTATTGCTTGCCATCAATGTTTTAAAAAGTGTTGTTGCATTGGGATTTGTTGGAGTGACAAGCTAAAGTAATGATTTTATTATATTTTTTCCTATAGCCACTTGAATTTTGATTTGAAAGTAAGAGGAAATCAAGAATTGGGCATTGGCTTAAACATTTCCACAGGGGTCATAGACAATGGGAAGTAACACAATCATACTGACACTGAATACCATAAATGTAGAATGTTGGTTGAACGTTGATTAGTAGTAATTATTCACCAACCTAAAAAACATTCAATCTAGTTAACAAATAACTTTGTCATAAATCTAATTGCAATCTAAGAGACATTGAAGTCATTGTGACTAGACATTGGTGACAATAAAACTAGGATGGATATAGCCATACACACTTTATTGGTAATTATCCTTGACATTACCAACCCTACAAACATAACCAACCTCACATGTCTTCAACAAAATAGTGAATAGAGAGGTGTTGTAGATAAGTTGCACTCATAATTACATTGTGCACATAAGCCCTAGAGATCAATTCTAAAATATAGCACTCAACATCATACATAGTTATAGACCTAACGTTGAATGGTACATTGAGAATGGAGATTAATTTTCCATTGCATTTTCATATGGTTTCTTGTGTGTAATACATGTAGAGGAAGGATCCAAATAATCAATCATGAGCAAAGGTTACACATAGAACATAATCCTTGAAGTTCATTATGTATATAGAACATAGATAGGTTTTCATTGTCCATAGAGGATCCATGTTGGTCAAGCAAGTGTTCTATAAGTCCCTCATTTACAGATCATATTGGTACTATAGTAGTTGAATCCTTGATCATGACATACCTACTAGTAATTTGAAGAGAAAGAGTATTAAGTATGGGTAAAGAAAACAGAGAAAGGTTATAAGACTTAAGATCCATCCATTTCAGCTTCAAGAAGAGAACAAACACTCGAAAGAGAATATCTAGATGTGTGACCAAAGGATGGTAGATATGGAGAAGAAGCTTGAAAGCTCAACAAGATTGTTTCCATTGTTAAAGAAACAATTTGTTGAATGCCAAGGCTCTTTCATTTCCAATAGGGAAAATTCGAGGTCTAAAATGGGCCTCCTAAGGAAAATAATAAAATAACAGATATGAATTTTCAAAGGAAAAAAAAGGAAAAATAATTTTTTTCTCTCATATTTTTAACCTATCTGCTTATAGGTTTATTCAAATTTTAAGTGTATGAACTCGTTGGAAGAAAAATTAAATTCTGCATCCAACGAATACCCACTCTGCATACTTTTGTTAGGGACCTAGTTCTCCCTAACCCCTCACATAGGTAGAATAATAATTTTTCTATGAAATAAAGGCCGACATTAGTAAATAAGGCCTATATAATAATGTGAACAATTATAATGTAAGAATACTTAATCGAATCGTCTACTTCTATAAAGTTCTTCCTGTAGAATGTTATTAAGAAGATAGAACTAGTATAAATAAGAGTAGAAGGCATGGGAAAGTTTTATCTTGAGAAATATTGTATTAGAGATCTTCTCTGCTAGAGGCTTCCCCCTAAAAGAGGCAAGTGAAATTGGATTTATGTCAATAAAGGTATCATTGTTGGTTTTATTATTCTCTATATTTTTTTGTTCCATTGGTATTTTTTGTAATATTTATGTTTCTACTTTATATAATACATATAGTACCTTACAAGTGGTATCAAATCATTTTCCTCTGCATAAATTGTGGGAAAAAAATTTCAGGGTAGAGATGTGTATTGTTGGCATCTTTAAAACAAAAAGACCTATCATTCAATGAGTAAAACGTTCACTGGGGAATACTACATGCAGGAAATACAAACAGTTTCACGAGTTACTCGAAATGAATGTTTCACCTTGTTGGAAACCTATGTAACCCCTATTGCTACCCCTTTGAGTAGTATCACATCACACAGAATATGTACACAGACATCACTCACATGTACCACCATATATATAGGGAATCCCCTAGGCCTCTTAAAACCAACTATAGATCAATCTATCATCCACCTAACTACTATAGTGGCACTGAGAACAATACTCGAGACTACTCTCTAGTACCTGGGTAATTGGGTAGTACGACTAAGGGTACAATCGAGCCTCTTTAGTTGGTGCCCTAAGATATTGGGCTGACTACTATTTTGAACCCCACATGTATATCAAAGAGCTATAACATAGAGAAAACTATGTTGGAAGATTGGTTGTTGTCATTGATGTCAACCCTAGTCATGGGTTTTGGACCGCAAGATTGATGAAGGTATTTGGACATGAAGGCTAATGCACATGAAGATACAACACCCATGTATGGATTGTATACATCATGTTGTTTATGGTGGTATGTGCCACGTCACGTGGATCCTCATGGTTGAGGAGAAATGAAATTTTGAAGATGACAAAGTGAATTGAAGAAGGAAGTACATGTAGGCCCTGAAGATAATTAAAGAAAATAATTACAAAATAAGAAAGTGTCGGGTCGGCCCTAATGTTACAATGAAGTGACATAAATGGTATAAATATATATTATTATACATTCATTTGATACACAATTCGAATTTCAAAGGAAATCAAAAGTAAAGAAGGTCGGATTTCAAGTGAGGATGAAGTCTTTTGGTGATGTGTTCTAAGGTATGTTATTTTCAGGTCATCTTACCATTTTTGCTATAACTTTTTTTTCTAGAACTATTTAGATGGTGAAATTGCTATGGTATTGAGAAGACATATCAAGGTACCTTTGTTAAAAGTTTCATCTCTTTATTCGCTATAATATGGAGATACACCCTCTGGAAGATAGGGTTTTTGACCAATATGTAAGGTAGTCAATAAACAAGTGTTCCAGGTAAAACAATCATAACTTATTCATATATAATCCAAAGGAAGTGAGACAAATTGCATTGGAATTATTAAGGACTTTAGTTTCTTTTGTGTGAGTTTCATAATCTGATGTTAAATATTGAGCGCGGGGCATCTTGTACAAGTTTGTTCTCCTGAATAAACCAGAATTGAACAAGGTCTACCATTCTCTCTATAACTTATTTTTGGGGAGGATTCAAGGAGTGAAACTTGGAGAAGTTTTAGAGAATACATTGAGTAATATTATCTACAATATCAGAGTATTCCAAGAATTGAATAATTGCATAAATTGAAGAAGTCTCAGGAAGCATTATCAGGTTCTATGTGATGGTTGGTTAATGGTGATGATTTAATGTAAATTTTTATTATCTCTCATATATTCTTGGGTGGAAGGAAGGGGAAAGGATGGAGAGTTCAAATCTCTCTTGATATTGGAGGATTTAATCTTTATCTTGGAGGTTTATCCCTCCCTTTACATTTGGAAGTTGTAGCTACCTTTGGAAGTCATTACTTCACTTGAACAATAACTATTGATTATTTCTCATATATTGTGCATGGTTTATTGTGGTGTATTGGTGTAAATCTTATACTATTGTTCATTTCTCATTGGATATAATTGAATGGTTTAAGTATAAGCTGAAAAATGTTTTAAATTTCACTTGATACTGATTCACCCCCCTCTCAGTATCAACAATTGGTATCAAAGCAGGTTACCTTCAGTACAGTTTAACCACTGGAAGGAAGATCCTATGCAGAAATGGAAGACAACATTCCAAATGGGATTCCACCATTTGATGGAAGAAATTTTGAATATTGGAATAATAGAATGGAAACTTACTTGAAAGCTCTTGGGGAAGATGTTTGGTTCTCAGTTCCTTCAGGATACAATGCTTTGAAAAAACCAAAGACTACAGCTCAGAAGGAATCAAAAAGGAACAACAAATTGGAAATAGATACCATCATAGATGGATTGACAAATTCAATGAAATCCAAGGTGGGATCATGTGCATCAGAAAAATATCTTTGGGAAAAACTACAAGACCTTTATGCAAGGAAAGAAGTAGTATAAGAAGAAGAAGTTGAAGCAAATTACAACATCTCATATTTCAAAGAAGAAAATAGAGGTCAGTTCTTTTGCTCTAATTGTGAAGGAGTAGGACATGTTGAATTTGAATGTCCTCATCCAAGGATTGAAAGAGATGAAACTAAAGAATAAAATCATGAAGTAGAAATGATTCAACAAGAAGATGAGAATCTTAAAAAATTGAAGCATGTTGAGATTGAAAATAGCAAGCTCAAAGACATGCGTAGAAAACTAACAAGTGAATTGGGTAGTTATGAAAAGACAATTGTAAGCTTGAAGAAACAATTAGAAGACTTTGAGAAACTAAGAGAAGAAACCATTTCCTTGAAAACTATACTCGAAGAAGAAAGAATAATAGGAGAAGTACAGAAGGTCCAAATGATGAAGAAAGAAGAAGATTGTGAGAAACTTGAACAAGAAGTTGTCTCATTGAGGAAGAGATTAAGAAACTCTCAAGTGCCAAAAGACTTAACACATCTTGGATGCATGGGTGAAAATTCATACAAAGAAGATGCAAATACCAACAAGAAGGTTGAAGAAAGAGCTACACAGACAGTTGATGAGCAGTGAACCAGGATACCAGAAAGAAGGAATGATTACAAAAGAGATGAATATCCAAGAAGACCTCCTACCATCAAGAATCAAAGAAGCTTCAATCAGTATGAAGGAAAGTACAGAAGAGTAGATCATGAACCAAGATGGACTACATCAAAAAGAAGGCCACTTACTCCAAGGTATCAAATTTTCTTTCTTGGTCATTGTTATACCTACAAAAATTTTGGACATAAGGCAATTAATTGCAAAATCAATGAAAGGAACAAATACGCAAGAAACATGAATGGTGTAAATAGAAGATATGGAAATAATTGTGGATTTGTCAACATAATTTATAATTCATTTTCCCCATTGATGGACAAAAATATTGTATGCTACAAATGTAATTATCTTGGTCACAAAGCACGAGATTGTAGATATATGAATGAAGATGTCCCTATGACAACCACAGTATGGAGAAGGAAAGAGATTCCAAACAATGAAGATTGTTGAATAGCATTAACCGCTGAAGAATGTAAAGAAGAAGATGAATGGAACATAGACAATTGATGTTATTCACACATGACCAAGGATCAAGACAAATTCATCAGCTTGAAGAGAAAGGGTGGAAATGTTGCATTCGGAGATGACTCATCTACCAAAATACTTGGAGAAGGTGTAGTAGAGCTTGGAAGAAAAAATGTGAAAGAAAAGAATGTCCTATTGGTTGAAGACTTGAAGCATAATATACTCTGTGTTAGTAAAATGTGTGATCAGGGATACACTCTTACGTTTGACTCCCAAAAATGTAAAATCAAAGAAAATAACTCAGGAAAATTGGTTGCAACTGCAACAAGAAGACCGAACAACATATACATCCTATACATGAAGAAGAGAGAGAATATAGAAGCCACACAAAATGATTCCAGGGAAGAAAAAGTCCCAAAGACCAAAAATAAGGATGAAGTATTATTGAGTGCCACATGTTCAGGGGGAGCAGCCCCAAAGAAGAGAGTTACCTTTTGCCATTAAACTCAGGGGGAGAAATCCCTACCCTTTTCCATTTATTTCAAAGGGGGATAGAAATTAGGATCGTGATGATAGGGGGAGCATGAGTGTTTCCATCAATGCAAAAGGGGGAGATTGTTGGAAGATTGGTTGTTTTCATTGATGTCAACCTAGTCACGAGTTTTGGACCGCAAGATTGATGAAGGTATTTGGAAATGAAGGACAATGCACATGAAGATACAACACCCATGTATGGATAGTATACATCATGTTGTTTATGTTGGTATGTAGCACGTCACATGGATCCTCATGGTTGAGGAGAAATGAATTTTTGAAGATGACAAAGTGAATTGAAGAAGGAAGTACATGTAGGCCCTGAAGATAATTAAAGAAAATAATTACAAA
>JZKD02S0875526.1:379559-390004 GCA_000966675.3 Picea glauca
ATGGGGGAAAAATTGAAAGGAACAAGCCAAGCAGTCTCTTGAGAACACCATCTAGCACTTCTTAGAGTCACCCTTGAACACGGCACTTTGTCATTTGCCCATATCATAATCCGCTAAACCTCTGCACTGAACCAATCTTTGAGTTTCCTTTCACTCCTTTGGGTCACCCGACGCAAGTCGCAGTATCCATTGCACAATTTTGGTCCATGTCATGTTTTGCTATTGTGCCCCAGTGTTCAAGGGAAGTATCCACCTCGAGAGTCAGCCATCCCAATATCTTGCCTCAAAACTTGTGTCAGTCCATGTCCATTTGATCTACCAACTACATCTCTATGTTTTTTTCATGTCGTTGATGGGGGATACATCAAGGCCCTCCTTCGACGAGTCTATTCCCGTCGACTTCAACACATTATCTGGGAACTAGACTTAGAAACTAATTAGTACTTTGGGACCTACATGCCTCAATGGCAGCCTCCTCACGGTCGACAGTGGGTTTACATCATTGACCTCTGATCGAATGATTCCACGAGTGTTCGACCTCAGCTCATCTATTCACATTCACTGGAATGTACTAAGGTACCTTGGGAATCATTGACATTAATGGTGATCTCCCTCGCACTTGTTAATGGTTTACCTCATTGACCGGTAATCAAGTGGTTTCTGCCATGTTCGACGTCAAGACATCTATTCACATGGTCAGATTCATACCATATTGGGATTGGTATGAAGACCCTGGGTTGAGCCATCACTTTAGTATATGCTTCGCCCAGGCTACAAAGGAGTTCTATTGAATAATGACACATACACTGTTACATAGATCCACTTTGTATTGGTCGTGGCTATGTCTTACCATCTCGTAGATCCACTGTATATTCTTCGTGGCTACGATCAGTTTGAGTCACTAAAGTATAGATCCACATTGTATCTTTGGTGGCTATACCCTTGTTTGTCAATACAATTATGGATCCGCAGTGCATTCTATGGCGGCCATACCTTACAAGTCTCGATCCCCCAAGCATAGGTATGCCTGCCTTGGGTTTTGAAATATGTCATGATATTGGTTGGATGTTTGTGTGCAGTTTTCGTCAGGTTCTCCGAGTCTATACCCTTGCTTGAACATCTGCAAAGTATTTCAGTCATCAGTTCGTATCTTCTGACTTCATACTTTGGGGGGCATTCTGTTACACATCAAAATTGCTAAGTGTCGCATTGTCCCTGTCAATCATCGTAAGTGTCGCATCTTCCCTACAACTTTCGCAAGTGTTGCAAGTTGATCACCAGTGTCGCAAATGATGTTCATACATGATGACATGATAACGACACTAAGGAGGCACTTATGAAACCTCACATGACTGATTTGGGAGAGAGAAATTGGCTTACTGGAATCAAATAGCCTTTGACACCTGAAAGAGGCCCTGAAACATTGGTTTGGAGGGGGAACGCTCCCCTACTATAGCTGCAGAAGCGCTGGTGCTCCTCTACTATGATTCAAGGAGTGTTATAACGCCCCTTAAGCCCTTCTGGAGAAGCGCTGCCCATCTTAATAGTGTTGGCGCTTTCCCAAGGCACATCAGGAGCGCTACAACGCTCTGATACCCCTATTGGGGGAGCGCTCCCTATTCTGGGTCAATTTTTAGTACGTTGAGTCGAATGAGGGGGAGAATCATTCGAGATTAGGAGGCAGTTGTGCTCGAATTCTTGGTTTCATCAAAAGATCCGTGATCCAAGGAGATGGTTCCTAACTGGTTCTAAACATAACTCAAGAGGTTAGGCCCCTCCCAACCTATATAAACAGGCTCCATGATGGTGGAAAAGGGGGAAGAACTGAACATAAGAAACTTATGATCTTGGAGGAAACTTAAGGTCAAGCCTTAGAGGTGATCTACCTGTTCGCAGGAAGATTTTCCTACAACAAGAAAACCCTCTTTTATTCCTTGCCCTAGACCCACCAATCCTGACCCTCATGCCACTCTCAAGATCCAGAAATTAAGTCAGGAATAAATGGTTGAATGCCAACTCAAGGGTCTTTTCTATAATTTTGATGATGAATATTTTCTAGGGAACAAGTGTAAAGAAAAAAAACTTTGATGGTAATTTCTGAGGATGTTTCTGAAAAGGATATTGATGGTTCTCCTGTTGAAGAGATACACTTAGCAAATGATCCTACTCTGCCTTCTAATCCTCTAGAAGTTGAACCATTAATTTCACTATACTCCCTCACTGGATCCTATTCTCCCCAAACCTTCAAGTGAATTGGCTACATTAATAATAGGAAATTCATCATCCTAGTTGACAATGGAAACACCCATAATTTTATTCATAATAAATTTCCCAAGAAATCAATTGCTATATCCATGCAGTCAACAATTTTCAAATCATGATTGCTAATGGCGGCTTCATGAAATGTGGGGTGTGTTGTGAAAATGTGCACCTACAAATTGGTCAGTACCACCTAAAATATCATATGTTTTTTATCGACATGGGAGGTTGTGACATTGTGCTTGCTGATGAATTCTTACACACTCTCAGCCCCATCACCGTGGATTTTAAGGACTTAACCATGAAACTCCAATAGTAGGGACAATAGTATAAGTTACAAGGAATCACAACAGGCTCCCCTAAGATCATCAGTTCCCACCACATGGAAAATATACTAAAAAAAGGTTATTCTTTCATCATTTCCCAACTTCATTCCATTCAAGTAGTTGAGACACAATCTGTGCATCCCAGCCTCCAATCTATACTCTCCCAACAACAATATTTTTTTAACACTCCCCACGGACTTCCCCCTTATCATGACATATATAATCATTTCATTCGTCTAGTACTAGGAAGTTTTCCTCCCAATTGTTTCCCTTACCGTCATCCCTTTTCCTATAAAAATGAAATTGAGAAAATTGTTCAAGAGTCTCTAGAAACATGTGTTATCCATCCTAGTACCAACCCCAATTATCCCCCTATAGTAATGGTACTCAATAAAGAAGAAACTCGGTGCATGTATCCCTATTTTCATGCCCTCAACAAACTCACAATCAAGGACAAATTTCTCATTCCTTTCATTCATGACCTTCTGGATGAATTGAGTGGTGCTCAGTGCTTTAGTAAACTTGATCTTCATTGTGGCCACCACCATATACATATGAAAGAGGAAGAAATTCCCAAGACTTCATTTAGAACTCATGAGGGTCACTATGAGTTCTTGGTCATGCCCTTTGGCCTATGTAACTCCTCCTCCATTTTTCAAAGTCTTACGAATAACGTATTCCATCCTTTCCTCCATCATTTTCTCTTATTTTCCTTTGATTTTATTCTCATATATAGTAAAACTTGGAAATCCCATCTCGCCCATGTAGATCAAGTTCTACATCTACTATCTAACCAAAAAAAATTATCAAGCAATATAAATGTTCTTTTGGGATCTCTAAAGTTAAGTACCTTGGTCATATTGTCAGCAAGGATGGTGTATGAGTGGATCCTAAGAAAATTGAAGCTATGAAGGACTGGCCTCGCCCTAAAATTCTTAAAATCTTTCATGGTTTCCTGGGTTTAATGAGATATTATTGTAAGTTTTTTCATCGTTATGGAAAAATTGCACCTCCACTCACTTCTCTCCTTAAAATGAATTCTTTCAATTGGACTCCAGCAATAGATCAATATTTATGCACCTTGAAAGAGGCTATGTGCATCATTCTTGTCTTGGCACCACTAGAATTCACCAATAACTTTTTCCTAGAATGTGATGCTTCTGAGAAAGGAATTGGGGTCATCCTCATGCAAGATGGAAGACCTTTGGATTTCACTAACAAACAACTTTCAGAGTGACATTTGGGACAATAAACTTATGAAAAGGAAATGTTTGTTATTCTCCATGTAGTGGATGTCTGGTGTCCTTATCTATTAGGGAAAAGATTCCAAATTAAAATTGATTATCATAGCCTCAAGTATTTTCTGGAACAAAGAGTTTCATCCTCAAAGAAACAAAAATGGGTTGCTAGGCTATTTGGATATTATTATGAGATCATTTACAAAAAGGGAAAATAAAATGTGGTTGTGGATACTCTTTCATTGTCCTAGATTGGCTCCAAGATGTTTGCCAAGAATGGTTCCAAGACCCCAAAATTTCTAACTTGATCCAATAACTGCAATAAGATTCTCAAGTTTCTCTAGGATACTCTTGGCACGATGAAGAGCTCTGCTATAAAGGTCGCATGTATTTAACAAAATATTCAAACCTTAAATCCATTATGTTGTCTAAGCTTAATGCTTCACCCACAACTGGACATTCAGGCTTTGCTAAAACCTATGAAAGGTTCAAGCGTTCTTTTTTATGAAAATTTATAAAAGAGGAAATCGACGCCTTTGTGGTTGAATGTGATACATGTCAATGTAATAAGGGAGAAAAAGTTAAAGCTCCAAGCACACTCCAACTGTTCCCGATTCTACCTAATATTTGGAAGGACATTTTGATGGAATTCATTATTAGATTACCTAAATCGGGAAATAAGTCATTCACCATGGTTGTAGTAGATCATTTTTTTGCTCTTCAACACTTATTCACCGCACCCACAATGGATCAACGTTTTATGGATAATATCTTCAAACTCCATTGCATACATCATTATATTGACTCGAATCGTCATCCAAATTTCACCAACAATGTTTGGAAGGAATATTTCAAGCTTCAAGGAACCCAATTGCATCTCAATAGCGCTTATCATCCCTAAACTGATGGACAAAATAAAGTTGTCAACAAGTGTTTGGAAACATATTTGTGGTATTTTTTGTCATACTGGAAAACTTAGTGGGATCAGTGGTTACCCCTAGTTGAATGGTGGTACAACACATCTTACCATACTACCACTCACATGACTCCCTTTGAAGCGATCTATGGGGAAAATCCACCATCAATTATCTCATACATGTCAAGTGTTTCCAAGGTTCAATAGGTCGAAAACACTCTTACAGACTGTGCAACCATTCTTCATACCCTCAAATAAAAAATTTCAATGGCACAGAATCACATGAAGCAAAGAGAAAATCAGGGTCACTCAAAACATCAATTTGTTGAAGGGGACCAGGTTTTTATTCATCTACAACATTATAAGAAAACTTCACTCAAAGATGAACACTATTATAAACTCACCCCCAAGTTTTATGTTCCTTATAAAATTCTCAAGAGAGTGGGGCCCATGGCCTACCATTTATCTCTTCCAATTCACTCTCAGCTCCATCATGTTTTTCATGTCTTGTGCTTAAAGAAAGTGATTGAAACTAAGTGCCAGAATCAAACTAGTCTCCCTGAGTTGGATGAAGAAGGATCCATTTGGTTGCAGCCACAAGTAGTTTTGGTCCAGTGCAAGTGTCATCTTCATTAGTGCACCATCAAGGAAGTTTTAGTTTAGTGGAAGGATCCACAACCAGAAGAAGCCACCTGGGAGTGGGATACCATTCTGCAACAATTTCCCTATCTCAAGCCTTGAGGACCAGGCTATTTTTTAATGGGGGAGGGCATGTTAGGGACCTAACATCCCTAACCCCTCACGAAGGTAAAATAATATTTTTTCTATGTAATAAAGGTTGACATTGGTAAATAATCCATATATAATAATGTGAAAAAGTCTTGTTATCCCAGGATTTGTACGTGTACAAAGCCCTCCACAAGATCCCCAAATCTTACATAACAAATGGAACAATCTACCACTATCACATTAGTAGGATATTCCCTCATTTTAGTGATGGAAGAGGTCCATCACAAGGGATGCTTCCCTAGTGACCTCAAGGGATCAAATAGAAATTTTAATAGCCAATCACACCACCCCCTATATTGATCATTGGTTTGTTGGTCTAGGTCTAGGAAAGAGAAGAGGTTGAAGGTGATATTTATACCCACCCGTAACAAGAACAATTTGTCACATATATACAACAATCACCAAGATAAAGTATGCAAAAATAACCTATTTAAAAACTAGACAAGGTAGATTGCAATGTTTTTTACAAATTTGTAGCAGTAAATAATTATATGACAACAAGAAATTATTTGTAACATCAACAATAATTAGTGCTCAAAAATGCCACAATTGACTGTGAAAAGTAAGCATATCTCCAATAGAATATTACCCAATTTTTGGAGGTGATTTTTGAGTGAGTTAAGCCACCTTTAGATGAGTGTATGCACCAATTTAGTGTAGTTTATATGGTTGTAGAAAATGTTTATAACAACAACAAGAAATATTTCAAGTTTTATAGGGTTAAATTTAGTGGAGTTAGTATAATACTTGAGAGATTTGAGAGAGATGTTTTATCAATCACTTTCACCACAATAGTTTCTTTTAGATTAGTGTCTTTCTAGGGCTATCGAGTCTCAAATGCATACAGGCTTGAAGGTTGATCTACTTGAAACCAAGAGGTAAATTCTAAACCCTATGGTGCAAGCACATTTGGGCCTTATGATTTAGACTTTGAGGAGAAGGAATTCTAGGATGAAAGCACATTTGGGCCCTAGATATTGTTTATCCCTTATTATAGATTAAACTAGGTAAAACATTGATTTTCTAGGAAAATTCACAAATTTTGGACAAATAATATTTGTGAGAGGAAGAAGAACTTATGTTCCCCTCTTAGGGTTTCAACAAAAAAAGACTTCTTGCAAAAAAATAGAAATTTCAGCATTTACATCGACAACATATCAAAGAATTGCACAAAATTACTTACTTCATCCAAGAAACCAAGAGTATTTAACCCTAAATGCAGAAATATCCATCCAAAATAAAAAAACCATCCACAAGAGATCCATTCCAAGCATGGTGCATGAAAGAGAAAGACCAATAACCCCAAAGGGGTCAAACAAATTCATAAGTACTCTTCAAATGGTGAGGAAACGATGATGATAAAATGAAATTGAGGGTTATCCTTTTTATACTAGGCTACCCTAGCATCTTTGTCCACATAAAAGTTCAACATCGAAATAGAAGTGGGGCTAGCCCCTCACTTTCCCTTTACAAAATGTCATAAATGAAAAATAAATCATAATGAGCCACACGTGTGATATGTCAAGTCTCCTTAGGAAAGGAGGGGGCCTATAAAGGCCATGTGGAACCAATCCAAAGTGAGGTGGGAGAAATTGATGCCTCTCCTCATCAAAAATCTTTTCATCCATCATCAGTACCCTATGTGTTCACCAAACCCTAGCTGAATCATACCCTAGAAGATGATGTCATCATAAAAATAGGGATAACTTCCATGATCTAAGTGTTGCGTCTAGGATGGAGGGAGATGCATCTAATGTCCACAAGGTATATGGTTGTCTACTACTGCAATATCCCTGATCCAGTGGATAAATAAGCTCTAGGGTGCTCTAAACATCCTATGGGATTCAATCCCATCTGTGTGCCATCATGATTGAATCTTCTCATACCAATCCCATATTTTCATCGCCCAAGGTTCCAAGGATGTGATAGTTGAGTGTGGTGAGTCACTAGATGACCCACTTCTCTCCATCACACATGCCAAGATCCTAAAATAAAGGCACAAGATCCTGGGTACAACCCTAGGATGTCCCTCAAAGAACCATGTCAAGGCCATCCAAAAAAAAAAAAAAAAGTATAATATATGGTTAACCAAGGTTCAGAAGAAACATTAGTCCTTCAATCATGTAAACTAAGTTATAACTTAAGATATAATCCATGTAAACAATTTAGCTCAGTATCCCCTTCAATCATCACACCATCCCAAGACCCCACGTGAGTTAACAAGTTTAATTATGGGAGGGCCTTCATCCAACCCTATTAGGTGTGCCACCTAAACAAGTTTAATTATGGGAGGGCCTTCATCCAACCCTATTAGGTGTGCCACCTAGACAAGAAATAAAATAACCTAGGTAGAGGGATAGGTCTCAAGGGAAGCAGGAAATAAAGAAACCCTTCAAGATTAAGTGTGATAGTGATATGGTTTTAGGGATTTCTTCATGGATTATGGTGTCATTTAATCCATTTATATGAGCACCCTTATGGAGTGTGCACTTTCTCTTGATTTACCACGTTATTAAGCATTATTTTTTCCAACCTCCCTTTATCTCCCATCTTACTAGTCCTATTATCATATTTCCAAGTCCCATTTTATAAGGTTTCAAGCTATAGCATTGTTATTTGGGACTCGGGTGAGCACTAAAAGGGTAGAGCTCAAGTTTGGACCAGATTTTGGGGGTCCTTTGCTATCATTGATTTATTAATTTAGCATCTTTTTCTTATTCTTTTAGTAGTAGCTGTGAATCAACCTCTAGGCCTTCAACCCCTCTTCTCATGAGAGAATGGACCATGACCCATTACCAAATTTTAGTACATCGTGAGAGGATCCAAGATGAAAATTGTTAAGTATGGTGGGGAAGGTAATGTTACCCTTGTGTGGGACCCCCAGTAGTACCCCTTTTCCCTGGGTGGTGACAACATAGGACTAGGGCATAGAAGCTTACCAATAAGGTGAAATAAAGAAACTGACACAATTTCTTAAGTGAGTGATCCGTTATCCAACTTCAACCAAACATCCTTATCTGCATGCCCAAAAAATTAAGCACAACACTTTGCATGAAACAAGGACTAACATAACTCATGGTGACGATGGCTTACCATCTCCCATACATTGGGTTGCTTGGATGTGATGAGCCTTGGTTAACTTGTAGTTGTAAAGGTGAATGAGGGGGTCGTTGGGTTGCCATTTGTGGAAATTCTAATCATCATCATGGTTTATATCATATTCTCCATTACGGTCCATGAGACATGAACCCTCTAGTTACCCCTAGGCATTGGGGGGTAACAAGTCTAATGTAAGAATAATTAATAGAAGCTTCCACTTCTAGAAAGATCTTCCTCTAAAATGTTTTTTAGAAGATAGAACTAGTATAAATAAGAGTAGAAGGCCTGGGATTTTTTTTATTGAGAACTAATGTATAAGATCTCTTCTATGTTAGAGGTTTCCCCCTCGAAGATTCAAGCGAACTTGGATTTCTACTTTAGCCACGAAAAAATGGAATTTATTTTTTCTATTTTGCAGATTGTTTTCCAAGAAGAAAAAAAAAAGAGGGTCATGACACATTGGACAATTATTGTATATTTTTGTGCATAATTTGTAGAAAATGGTTGTATATATTAGTTCCTCTTGAAAAAACAACCAATTTTAAAAAATAAATCATTGTAAATGGAGTCTGAAAAGTGAAGTTATCAACATATTAAAACCTGCACATTTTCAGGGTTTTTCCATGGACAACCGTGAAATTTTGTTGGTTTCTATAGGAATTAGTTCCAAATTTTCCCCAAAAAATAGAATATATGAGTTCCTCCTTCAAAATTTTCCCATTTCAAAAAACCAATCACCTGAATAGGATCTCTAAAAGTGAATATATAGTTGATTTAAAATCAACCATTTTTAGGGTTTTTTGTCATGATGATAGGACTCCAGAGCTCATAAATTTTGACAGGGTGCTTATATTTCTACCAGATCAGTTCCATTGGATAGAGGATTTTAAGAGATTTGTTTTGGTATATTATATGTAGATTATCCAATGGATATTCTCTCTCTTATACTAAATGAATTTGATGAAGGATAGAATCCATCGAGACAACATTTCAAGACTTCAAAGTTGCAAGGTAAGATATTCAAGAGAGATATATTATGAATTCCATGCACAGTTACATCATAGGAGAATATACTCAAGAAATATATTCTTGGTATCATTATTTGGATTATTGTGATGATTGGTATATGGATAGTTGTAATTTTTTGGATGAAAACCACTTTCATCTTCTATTTGAAGACTCTACTCCACCTTTTGTAGAGCACATCCTGGAGAATAAACAAGATCCTTCTATGCATAATATTCTTTATTTTTCTTATTCTCCAATACTTGTGTGTGATGTTTTGGTTGGCTCTACATATTTGGATCCACATGACCAATGTCAATCTTGGGTCATCATTTCCAGCTAGCTATTAAGTTCTGATATCTTCAGCGTGGAGTTCATATGATCATGTGGACATGGGACTCAACTTTATAATGGC
Source organism: Picea glauca (assembly GCA_000966675.3). Lineage (NCBI taxonomy): Eukaryota > Viridiplantae > Streptophyta > Pinopsida > Pinales > Pinaceae > Picea > Picea glauca. The sequence continues at coordinate 389,607 of JZKD02S0875526.1, forward strand.
ATTTGGACTAATTCAACATGGTGATTAGCACTTCTACATGGGACTCTGGTTCTTGAGCCTACTTCAACATCATGGTCCAGCATTATCCATGGGACCCTGGTATACAGTTGTACTCCCTCATAACAAGTGTTGAGGAGAACACTTTCATAAGGGGGGTGGAATATAATGTAGCTAGGGGAATAATATGGGGTACCTATGTTAAGAACCAAATACCAATATAGCATAGAAAAACCTCAGAAAAAGTACTCAATGCCTTGAAAAAGAGATAATTTCAGATAATAAACCTCTTCGAGGGGGAAACCCCCTTTTACCCCACTTAAATGTTCAAGTACAAGATGATTCAAAATGAAAATGTCTCCTTGGTATATATAGGAGACTAGGAGGTATAATTACAACTA
>JZKD02S0875526.1:418248-452739 GCA_000966675.3 Picea glauca
CCCAATATACTGAAAGCACAAACTAATTGGTAGTCTCCCATCAAAGTCCCTTACAACATCTTTACAAGGATGAGATGAAGCATGAATAGGTGTGTACAATCCCAACCCTTTATCAGTAGTATTTCACATCACGCAATTCCTTACATAATCATGAATAGTCTTTTGAATAATCATCCAATTCATGCCAAGATTTGGAAGAGGCATGCTTTTCTGCAACTGCACTTCATGTTGTACATCTCTAGTAAGTGATAGTCCTTCAGGTCCCTGTAACAAAGCACCATACTTGGGAACACTTTTAATTAATTCAATTCCATGTTCCAGATTACCACTTTCCAATGATTTACATTTAACCGACATTAATGCAAACTTCCTACTAGCATTCACTATCATTTTCATTTGACTTGTAGTGACTAATGCTAGATTTGTTTTCATACAATGTGCACGAACAATGTATTCCACACCATCTTTAAAAATATGATATTTGTTCTTCTCTCTATAAAAGACTGCTTTTCGGTCATACAAATATGGACTCCCAAGTACAATTCCACAAATATCTAGTGGCACTACATCCAGTTCTACCTCATCCATAAACTTTTCAGTGATTGCAAATTTTAAAACACATTTCTTTGTAACTTGCAATTGTATATCATTAGTAACCCAACCAAGAGAATAGGGTTTTTCATGAGGACTAGTAACTAGATTAAGTTTCTTAACCACTTCTTCTGATATCAAATTGACTTGAGAACCACTATCAAACAATGTATCAATCTTTGTATGATTTGTAATGACACAAACATGAAACAGTTCACTTCTTCTCTTATCACTTTGCATAGAAGTAGATGGCAGATTTGTACTTGTACTTTCACATGAATTAAAACTTGAACTTGCATCAATGGAAAGCGATATACCTTTATCTTTACCTCGGATCCCTATTGCTATGATCTTACTCTCATCACCTGAATCAGATCCCAAATCCTGAATCACTGCTGCAGTAGCTGCTTGATTATCTTTGTCTTCGTTTTTATTTCTTCCCATCCACTTTGGCTTTAATTATGGATGAAGTTTCCAACACTTAGAAACATCATGCCCTTTTTGACAATGTGAGCATGTGGGTTTTTCACCCTCTTTCTTGATGGTAGCTGATTTCTTTCCCTTTTCTTTGCTTTTATCTTTGTTTTCAAATTTAGATGATTTCTTCATAAAAGAATCATTATAATGCTTACCCCTAGCTTCTAAATGTGTAGCTTGAACACATACATCATCCAAATTACTGGGGTTAAACATCAACAAAGTATGTCACAAATAAGAATGCATGCCACCAATATACTTAAGAAGAGTTTCTTGCGTATCCAATGCAACATTTAATGCAATAGCCCTTTTTCTGAATTCATGAGTATATTCTTGTATGCTTTGTCCTTTAGCTTGTCTAAAAGTTTTCCAGCTCATTATTAATTGCTGCATGTGACCTAAAGGATAAAATTTCTTTCTTAATACTTCAATGAATTCATTTCAAACTGAAATTATTTTACCATGCTTTCGAAGATCTTGCTGAATCTTTCTCTCCCACCAAGTAAGAGCCATCCCACTCATTCGTAAAGTGGCCAATTGAATCCTGGAAGGGTCATCATTAATGCCCTGCACCCTGTAGTATACTTCAAGCTGCTTGATCCAATTGTCTAACTTTTCAGCATCTAAATCTCCATTATAAATTGGTAGTTCAAACTTTACATACAATTTGAAATATGGCATATTAGAATTTGCATTATTTGAATGAGAAGTATGAGAAGAAGAGAAAGTTTGATTAGTTTCAGGAGGATCACCATAACCTCCTACTCCTTTTCCCTTTTCTTCCTTCTTCACTTCTACATCTTTGGATGAAGCTCCTTCTTCCTTCTTCTTCCTTTCTGCTCGTTCATTGAGAAGAATTTCCATCATGGCTTTCATGCTGATAAAAGCCTCCAAAAACTCAGTTTCAGAAACAACAGGATTTTCCCGTTTTGTATGTCCTTCTTCTTCCCCTCGTGGAGAAGACATGGTTGTTCTCGAAAATGTCCTCCTAGAGCCAATCTCAGGTTCACCTTCTACCAATTCTCCTTCACCAAGTTTCGACTTGGACCTGGTAAGCATTCACAAACTTTGCACAAATAGTTAACCTACTCTGATACCATAACATGATCTGTCGGATCTCAACTTTAGTGCATTTAAAGTTTTAAAGAATGCGTTTAATTAAGTTTGCTTAATTCATGAAATAGTATTAACATCAATTGAATGCTTAAAACATAAATGAAATGCAAACTGGAACAGAAATGAGAAAACAGAAAATGAGAGTCACAAACAGAAGTTGATAATGGAGTTCACCCCCTTCACTAGGCTACATCTCCGGGTCCCTCTCCAATGGGTACCGATCCAATTAATAGCTTCAAAATGGTACAAATGGTTCTGGAATCAACTTCAGTAATTGCAGAACAGAATACTGTACAAAAGCCTTCAAGACCTCCTCTTCTGGAAATTACAAATTGACCTTCAAAAGGTAAAGAAGCCAAGTTATAATAGAGTACAGTCGAATTTTAAATACAAACAGTATCTGGACACTTACAGCAAAACTCTCCCCCTTTGCACAGGCTGAAACTCTTGGTTATAAAGCTGGAGGTTGCACGTTCAAACCCAACTTTTAGTGCATTTGTTCTATCCCTGCGAGATTCCGGCAACAACAGAATGATGCTCTGTGTTTTAAACAAAGTTGATCCTCCTGGAAACGTGGCTAGAATCGTGTTGTTAAAGCGTTCAGTGGGAGGTTAGATCACGGGTTCGACTCACCCGCTTTACTCATTTTGGCATATACAATATATATTATGGTTATAATAACCATATGTTACTTTTTACATACCGCCAAAAACATTACAAATGAGGCTGTACACATCACATGCTATCCACTATACCATATTTGGTATTGCAAACCCCGCGAGCTGTATGTTCTCTGCCAAATCTGAACTCCCCTATCTGTGCACCGCTAGATGTGAACTTCGCCAATTGTTATGACTAACCATTGATCCATTGTTAGCGCCACATTTGATGTCCCGCCAAACTGAACCATATGTTAATAATGGAACCACATATGTCGACTCCTCAAATGTTGCAACGCTCCAAACTATATAACTCATGCACCAAACCGCCAGATGTTATCCATTTGATGTGATATCAAACTGCGCACCCAATGTTAAATCGTTAAGGGATGTTACCAAACTATGCAACATGACTTTTGATGTTACATATCTCGCCAAACAATGGATATATGTTATCTAAACCTTTTGACTTGACATATGTTACCCGTCGAATATGTTACACTAGAACATCGCACCAATTGTTCCTTTGTTATGAACTATGGCCGCGCCATGCTATATGCCACATTTAACATATGTTAACCCATAAACTCAGTGCCACCACATGTCAACGGTACAACTGAACCAAATTTTATACCCATCACATTATGTTGCAACCAACCAATCCATGTGACATAATTAAACATCGCACCATATCACATATTTAGTATATTCGTTGAAATGGGTTTAAAAACATATGTTAAGTTTAGTTGGTGTGACTTATCTCTTTATGCGCCGAACCATGGTATAAATCTTAGCTTTGATATGTTTTTGTAACCATATATCAAGACCATGTTAAATGTGGTAAAATCTTGATGTGTACCAAACCTGGGCATTGCATTGCCATTCCACTTTTTTCCATTGTACCATTTTCTCTCGATTTTGGATCAGTATAACTTTGAAGACGAATGACCCCCTGGATCATCTATAGAGTTCTCTTTAGCTTTCTTTTTAGGGTTTCTCATCTCAAGCCTATGGGTTTAGCTTCAATTTTGTCCCACAACATGTATTTTTTAGATAGATCTGCAACTCATATCTTTGACAAGTAGTCCTGAAGATGAATCTAGTTCTAGATTCGAAACATCAATTATAATGGCTCTAACTGTGGACAGTCTGGAAGATCTCTTTGATATTTTAAAGTTGATATTTACAATACAATATTGTTTTAAGGCCCATGTTTTACCTCAAATTCTCGTAATGGATTATGGCAGATTGGGACAAGAGAAGATTCCAACTTGTACACTTGGGAGAGAAGGTTATCTAGATGGATAATTGGAAAGAGTATAGGCTCACTCGGATGAATACATAGTTGCGACAAGAGTTGGAAGATAATGAGGAGGCCTTGGAAAATCTCCAACCAGTTTTCCAAGAGCACTAGGAAGCAAGGTCACTTTCCATTACCATTATTGAAGCTAGAACCATGACGAAGAAAACTCTAGTACACTCAACTTCCTTAGACTTTTCTCAACACTGTTTTTGTGAATTTGAAAAGAATACAAGGGGAATTTGATCAAAATTGTGAAGATAGATGTGATATGATGGACAAGGTCTAAGTAATAAAATTTAAGGAATCCTAAGCCCCATTGTGGTTGTAACAAGGGTCAAGCATGAATGTCTAGGTATAGATGGAAGAAGGGAAAATCCCATGACCATGAGACCACCTTTTTTAAGGTGAAAGACATGACAGTTTTTACATATTCATTAGACGAAAAAACAGTAGTACATGAAAGTGGCAACCCACCATCACCTCATCCTTCTTGTGGTAGATTGAAGAAGGGAAATGGTGAGAAGAGCTCAAAGACTTAGCCTACAATATCACTCAAAATAAGCAACAAGCAGATTATACAGAAGAAGAATAAGAACAATGGATATGCATTAGATAATGCATCCCGTGCTTTTCATTGATGAGGGAAGAAGGCCATAGCACTGCAGTTATTGGTACTCAAAGGTATGTTCATTCTATGGGAAGAAATGATATTATGTGGCATCTTGTTGTGAGAATCAAGCAACATTCCACAAGTCGAATTGCTTCCAGAGGATGAATGGAAAGAATACATCCCCAAACCAACAATGAATTTAGAGGCACATGAAGAAAAGGAACATGTTAACCAATCCATATAAAAATTCCTGGAACTTTTTCCACCACTACAATTTGAGCAGCAATTGGGAAACAGAGTGTTGGCTACTTCATATAAATATTCACCCTAGAAACTACACAATCAAGAAAAGAGTGTGGAAAGTGAATATTAAATAATATGAAGATCTCACTACATCTACATTCCAAGGAGAAGAAGCTATCCAAGGAGCTATAGAAGCACAAGAGGTCAATGCCACCAACAATATGGACAATAGGTTGACTCCAAGGGAAGATGCAATCCAATTGTTGTTTTCAATATTTCATTAGAAGAACTCATGCTTGAATATGTGACATATATTGATGCATGGAGGCCAGTGAACTTGGGGAATTTATTGAGAACTCCATGACAATTACTAAATAAAATATAACATTGGATGATGAATTGTGATTGTAAACAAAGGTTGTCATCCAAATGACATTATTGTGGATATAGAGTGCATGTAAGCATGTGTAGGCACCAAAGAGTTTTTTCCATGATGGGAATTAATTGATCCTAATGGAAGAAAGAAAAAAACACTTCCTTTCTTGGGGTCATTGCATGAGGGAATAGTTATCAAAATTACATTAAACAAACACATACTAGCATTCGACTTATATTCATTGACTTCCAAAAGAGATGGGAATGAATGTTGATTGCAAATTTTGGACCTAAATATTACTCAGATCAAAGAATCGGTGAGTAGACTTCTACATTGCAGGAACACGTGAGCCAAGAACCAAAGGCAAATCTATAGATAAAACTAGAGCTAGTAGCCAGATCCATGAGCCAAAGTCAGAGTTGCAACTAGGAGAAAGAATCATATCCATGTTCTAGAGAAGCATAAAGAATGCACATTGATCTAGATTTGTTTCCTTTGAACTTTTGGAGACCAAAAATCCTATCAATTGGGAGGTGTGATCCAAAATGGATTTGAACAAGTGAATGATTTTGAGACTCGGTACCTACAAGATAATTTGGAAATTAAGGAAGTTTAGATAAATTATTAAAGACAATGTAAATGTAAAAGTGAATGAGACAAAAAGAAAGAAATAAATGAATAAAGAAAATAAAATAGGAAAGAAAAGGTTGAGGAATGGGAAATGAAAGGTCAAGCTTGGCAATCTTCACATTACCCCATCTATCCTTATTTGTTCCTATACTTTCACTCTCAAAGGGATTTTTTGTTGTTCAAGGAAATAAGGAAGTGCAAAGAGCCACTTGTTGCATTGTAAACTAGAGGTTGTTGAAATGAAAGCTGAGAAACCATTCGAAGATGGGTTTCTAGGGTAAAAAATGACTCGTATGTGATGCTTTTCTCCATGTATGTTTTATTTACTATGTTAATTTTCTTACTACATTGTTTAGAAATTTCTCTGTATTTTTTTTAATGGTTTCTAGTGGGCATTAAGACTGTATGAAAGGGACATTATTTATTAGAACTACCAATTTCTATATACTATTTTTTTTGTGTGCATTAGAGATCCCAAAATCTAGAAAATCTCCACCATTGGATGCCCATCCAGTCTCATAGATCAATGAATTTCATTCCAAAGTCATTGAAATAGTTTAGGGGGTTTCTAAATTGGTTTGTTTTAGGATATTGGATGATTTTCTCTTTCCTACAGGTTGCAAATATTACTCGCAAACGATATCCCCTCTTCTCCTAGTCAATTTCTTCTTCTTGGGCATATTGTTCATTCCACATGCTATAATTTCACGATTGCTAGATCGCAAGCCCTCTCTCTAAGTCAAATTCTTCTTGATAGTCATATTATTCATTCCACAAGATACAATTTCACCATTTTGATTTTGTATTCCCTCTATCCAAGTCAATTTATTCTTGTTGGGTGTATTCTTTCTCCCACAGGATGCAATTTCTCCATTTCCAAGCCCTACACACTCCATTAGCTAGTCGTATGAATTTCCTAAGTTGGTTTCTTAATTGGTTGTGGGTTTCTTCTTACCCATGGGTCGTATACAGTAGTTGGTGGGTGTATGTGTGTGTTTTTTGAGTGAAATTTATTGGCCCAAGGATCGAAGTTCACATGCTAAGATGGAATTTCCTTCTTGTTTGTCTTGGGTATACTATGTATGAGAAAATTCTAAATTGTTTGAAGTGTTGGGGAATGAGTGATGACATGGAAGAGTGAATCTTTTTTTTTTATCATATTGGAGTGATATACGTATATTTAATAAGTGTTGGAGTGCTACATAAATCTTGTTGTAAAACACAAGCTCATTTTCATTTCCCTATTGGCATGGTCTTGCTTGCCATCGATGTTTTAAAAAGTGTTTTTGAATTGGGATTTGTTGGAGTGATAAGCCAAAGTTATTTTGTTCTTATCTTCATTCCTGTTGAAAGTGAGCTTTGATCCTAGAGTAACAGGAATTGAGACATTGGGCATTGGCTTAAACAATTCCACACAAATCATAAATAATGGAAAGTAGAAAAAGCACAGTGACACTAACTACCATAGATGTAGAAAATTGGTTGAACATTTAACATCAATAATTATTCATTGGCCTCAAAACCATTCATTCTAGCTAATGAGCATCATTTTCATAAATCCAACTGCAATCTAATATACATTGAAATAATTGTGGCTAGACATTGGTGGAAATCGAACCAGGATAGCTATATCCATTCAGTCATATTTGGTAATTATCCTTGACATTAACAACCCTACAAACAAAACCAACCTCACATGCCTTCATAAGAATAGTGAACGGAGAGATGGTGTAGAGAATTTGCACTCTAAATTGTATTTTGCACAAAAACCCCATAAATCAATTTTGAAAACAAAGCACTCGACATCATACAAAGTTAGAGACCTGACATTGATTGGCACATTGAGAAAATAGATTCATTTTATATTTTTTTCCATCTGGATTCTTGTGTGCACAACACGTTGAGGAAGGATCTAGATAATCAATCCTAAACAAAGGTTACATAGAAAACATAATCCATGAAGTTTATTATGTAAGAGAAGAGAGATAAGTTGTCATTGTCCATAAAGGATTTATGTTGATGAATCAAATGGGTTATAAGTCCATAATTTATGGATCACTTTCCGAGTATATCTCATTGGCGGTGAATGAAACAAATAGGGAATGATACCTGATACATTTTTTATCAATAAAAAAATATGTAATTTTTGGAAAAAGAAAATGGGAGGAAACAATTTTTTGGAGGGAATAGTTTAATTTCATCATGTATGAAATTTTCATCTTATGCAAAGGGATAGTTACCATTTGTTTTAGCTACAAACCTTATGATGCAAACAGGAATGCTTTACAACATCTAACAATGTAATTATGTTTTTATAAATAAAATTACATGATTTTTTTCCTTGTAAAAAAACTTGTTGAGTTTTCCAACAAAAACCATATGTAATTATATTAAGAATGTTTTACAACACCATAAAAAAAAAATGAGTATTTTTCATATTGAAAATCCTAAAGATAAAAGACATCAAAATTACAAATGTAATTTTTTGTAATTCTTAATCCTATAGATCTAAAAGATTTCCATTAAACATAATAAAAAATATTTTATTATAATTTATTAATAAACATAATAAAAAATATTTTATTCTAATTTATTAGTTCATGATTTCCATGAGAAGAATTTTTTTATCAATATGCAGAATGCAAAATGGATGTTCAAGGAAAAAGGTAATTTAATATGTGAAAAATGCTCTTTCCAAGCATAAATATTATGTTTAATGAAATTATTTCAATTTTATCCTAATCAACTTTTAATGATGATTCAAGAGAAAGCACAAATACAAAATATTGAACAACTTACTAAGTTTAAAATGAAATAAGTAAAATGTGCAGCAAAGCTATATTGTACTTGTCTCTTAAGAAAAAGTTTAATAAAACATAGTTGAATATGAATATGGCATTATCATTTGGAAGTATTAATTTACAATAAATGATTGATATTGGAGGTATTAAATTGGGACAATACTTGAAATTTTAAGAAATTTGAGATATTAATTAAAAGCAATGTGTGTGTGTTACACGACAAATAAACAAGATAATATCATTTAAAGAAATGTATATATTGTTGAAATTGTAGATGATTCATTTTGTATGTAAAAACAAATAGTAACAAGGAGAGTTGTAAAGCAACAAGTCCCTGCCAAAAGGGTAGGAATCCTTTGTTCCAATAGCATCACGTTCAATAGAATCGTTGTTCCCCATTTTTTGAATAGAAACGGATCCTTGAGTATTATAGTTGTTATGCAGAAATGGATCCTTGCGTATTTGTTCCTAAGAAAAGCTTGGAATTCTTCACAACAATAAAGAGATTGTGAGCTATTGTTACCCATCTAATTTCTCTGCCCTGAAGAATAATTATGAATCTGCATTTGAGATTCTTTTTCCTTTGTTCCGATAATGTCGCGTCTAATTTTTGAGTAGCAATGGATCCTTGAGTATTATAGTTGTTATGCAGAAATGGATCCTTGGAGTATTTGTTCCTAAGAAAAGCTTGGAATTCTTCACAGCAATAAAGAAATTGTCAGCTATTATTACCCATCTAATTTCTCTGCCCTAAAGAATAATTATGACTCTTCATTCAAGATTCTTTTTCTAGTGCCTCAAGTTGTAATTTTGTAAGAAAATAACGAGGGAATTATAGTGTTTACTCAATGGTGAAGAATGTAACAATTTGGTTGAGTCCTGTGATTTCTCATCTTGAAGGCCAGTCGTCTATCCCTTTACCATTACCATACATGGATCCTGAAAAGTACTCAAAAAAATTTCATCTCTGTGAGCTGTGATTTACACAACCTTGTACCAAGCTTCAGTTCTTTCATTATGTGAATGACCAAACAAAATACGCATCTTTTGAAAGAAGGTCATGGTTTGTGGAAGCCCTGAAAAGAAATAATTTCAGCCTTTCATTGCATGTCAGATTTTCATACATGAATAAATTAATGAAAAATATTGCTATTGCCCACAAGTTGTCAACTTCAAACAAGCATAGAACAGAGTAGCGCTTTGCATATTTTTTTAGTTTGTCTTATTCGATCCAAGAATCTCATCCCTTTCTTATTTATAACATGTAATGCATATTTGTGTCTTGCTTTCCCATTTTTTTAATTTGTCTTATTCAAGCCAAGCATCTTGTTCCTTTCTTATTTATAACATGTTGTCAAGGTAGTAATGTTTTTGAAGTTATTTTTTCAATAGGATGCTCCTATTTTGTTTTTCATATACCATGTTTGTTTTCAGATTTATTTGTAAATCTGATCTTTGTTTTTCCATTATTCCACGTGTCAAGCCAACCGTGCTAAGGTTCATCCACTTGTTTTTTTAGCATGTGCCTAGCCAGCCACTTGTCCAAATGAGCTAGTGCTTAATGCACTACATAGGTTGCCCCATTCATGTTCGGGTTGTTGACAATTGCACCAGGTGGGATATGGCTCAATTCTTCATTTCTCAGACCGAGCAGAAGTAGTGGTTAGTTGATGAAATCAATTGAAATAACCCACTGTTGTAATGCCTTGGTGGTTTTGTAATAGAAGATTGCTAATGGAATATAAAGACTAGTTCCAGTTGTTGACGAAGGCATCGGAAGCAAACAAATCGAGAAAACAATGTGGACATGCCATAAAGTTTCCTGGTAAATCCAGAAAAGAGTTTTGATATTTTCAACTAGTCTAATGGTGAATGGAAAAATTAAGATCAAATTATTTATATATGCACACCCCAGTGCTCGAAAATAGTCGAAGTTTACTATATTTCAACACTACATATATGGATTCGATGATAGATTTTGTTGATGTACATGAATACCATAGTGCAGAATCTGTTTTGGTACCTGGAGTTTGGATGACATCATCACCTAGTTGTTTTTTGCACCTAAGATATGATGTTTTCAGCAGATACACTTTCCTGATATATGTATATAAGGCCTCATTAGTTTCTTGTTCCTGCTCTGCCACTTACTCATTGCTTCAGTGGCTCCATTATCTCTTCCATGTTGTGTTTGACAAACCAGCAACCCAATTCCACTAGTCATTCCAACCCGCTCGGAAGAATCTCTATTCCACCCGAGGTGGGAATAATGAGCTAGCTAGACCCATCTTGGATTTTAGACGAGAGATAGGGAGGCAAGACCGGTGTTTCCTGTGGGTCGTGATGTGCCTCGAGATGGCCAGCCGTCTCTTGTCCCCCTACCGGCCAGTGGGGAATCCACTCCAAGGTCGTCGCTCTATTGTGTATGAAGCCTACCGATAAAGGTGGGTAAGAAGGTGCTTTGGGGTTAAAAATACGATGGTTCCCTTGTGGATTGGGGGTTGTTAGTGTCTCTCCCCCACCTAGTTCACTCTCTAGACTCTCTTCATCTACCATATCCCCATTCTCTCAACCACTAGACAACTTTCTCTCCTAATTTCTACAAGCAGATTAAGAAACTAAAGTAGCAGCAATTGAATCGATTGAGGGACCGATGTTTCTTAGTTACCAAGAGAGAGATACAAGGAATCCTTTCCTATTTATACGAATGGCGGGCACACAATGTGAAGGGGGAAACTGTGACTTCTCTTCCAGGGGGCTCCATGATTCTATGGCAAACACTTTCGACTTTACTTTAGATATTTTGAAGAAACAATTACAATAGCAATAGTGCTATCCCTTCACTACTTTGAATTATGTAGTTCATCTAGTTGTAGTTCTGTAGTTGGAGTGAATATCATGAAATAGATATTCATTGAAACCATACCTTTAGATTGAAAGATGATACTGCTATATTCTACATCCATGGGCTGTGAAATGCAGTTGTAATCTTTCATGCAGTTGTAATCTTTCTTTTGTTGAGAAGGGCACACAACCTGATACTTCACGTGAGCTAGCGAGAGATAGAGAAAACAAGGGCAAAATATAGCGAGAGATAGAGAAAACAAGGGCAAAATATAGCAAGAGATAGAGAAAACAAGGGCAAAATATAGCAAGAGATAGAGAAAACAAGGTATTGTTGCTCTACTTAAAGACTAAAATATCACATGGTGACTCATGCAAGGATCCTTGCATGCACACCATATGGTGTTTAGATAGAAGCTCCTGAAAACTTAGGATACATAGGGTGCATCCAAAGTAGTTTAGGAAAACTTAGGATAAATAAAACACAAACATTTAATGCTAGAAAGTAATCCTAACATTAAGGCTAGCATTAATCCAACTGAAGAAATGTTATATAGGCCTTCCTAAAGTTTTAAATGAAATGCCTCATGTGCTGCCTGGGTATGAGGCCAAATAAGGCCTCAAAATTTCTCATTGGTTAGAAAAAATGGTGTGAGTGTTTTATAGCTAGAGAAAAAGTGGTCTTGGAATAAAAAAAAATATTTGTGTGCCAAACTAATACTAAAGGAAAAAACGATTACTATAAGTCCCTCAACCCGAAGGGCAGGGACTAATAAGATAACCATTTAGATATATTTTGCATAGGCTATGACCATTGCTTCAATGTCTACCTTTATAAAGATGCATGTTTATTTGGCATGTGTGGTTATGGACATGGTTATGGTTATTCTAAAAATGCTAAATTTGAACCAACTCTCTAGAACAAATAAGAGTATTGAACATCATTGTGAAAAAAAATATAAATACGTATCGTAAATTATTACCTAAAAATGTCATTTGGGTCTAGTTTGGGTAGTTGGGAGGAATAATTTGTATCCTCCCCACCTTGGTTCATTTATTGCAAGTGAAATGTTGAGCTCTTAACGAGTATATTGTTGTAATGGCCTTGAATCCTATGTTGAAAATCCTTGATCGTTTGACAAATGTGATTTATCCTGTGTACCATCCTTGGAATGAGGGGAAGTACCTTGTCGATTTCTTATGTTTAATCAAAATTCTAAAGATAAATTTTCACATTCTTTGCAAACTTAGATTGGTTATAAATTCTTCCATGCCTTATAACTTAGTGTTTTTATAATAATTGTATATGGTTTGCATATCCTTGACCCAATGACAATTCATTAAACTCCATCTCATTTTTATGTATTCCAATCTTCCTTGGCCTTATAAATTAGTTTTTTTATAATAATTATATATAATTTGCATATCCTTTCCCCAATGACAATTCATTAAACTTCATCGCATGTTTATGTATTCCAATCTTCCTCTTCACTTGAGTGTCAATGCATATATTTCACCCACACTAAATACACCAAAATTTTATGTCAATATTTCAAAATAATAATTTATATTGATATGTAATTAATCATGCCTAGTTGATGCTTTGGAAGAGAAAGTTTTAAAACACTATTAATGACACTACCTTGTATAAATAAATATAGTTCCAAGACTACTATTGATTGAAATTTTGGTCACCTCGATTTTCCTCTTTTTGGAATAATATTTTATTTATTAGAAGGAGGAATTTGTGCATGCTTACCAGCTCATGGTGTAGTCCCTAGTCTCGGCTTCGTCAAGCATTTTTTGGAATCAAAATCCAAGTTCGCATGCCCAAGATATTCATAAGTTTTTCCAGAAGTCCGACAAAGAGATTGCAAAATTGCAAGAAGAATTTTTTATAAATATCGTGTTCTCCTCTCCATTTTTGAATTTTTAACTAGGTATTCTCCTCACTTAGCCATTTCTCTCACCTTCCATCTCCCATCCATCTCCACACATAACCATTTTCTTCTCTTATCCCTTCACCTCTCTTCATACTCTCATCCCATACTTAGGCATTTTTCCCTTTTTCTCATTACTCTCATATTCTCTTACCACTCTCATATTCCCTCTCTTCTCATACTTAACCATTTTTCCCTCTTCCACTCTAGACTCTACTCTCATACTCTCATTCCATACTTGGTCATTTTTCCCTCTTCCACTCTACTCTCCTTCTTCACTACTCTCTATACTTAACCATTTTTGTCATTACCCCATATTCCATACGTATCCATTTTTTTCCTTTTTCACTTCCATTATTTCATTTTCCATTCACATAACCCTGTGAAATCTCCATATTATTTTAATAGTATTTCTCTTATTATAATTTTTCTTGGGCATATGTCTAAGTGACATGTGGTAGGTGACTAGATGATGATTGGATGTGACATGTCAGACATCTATAGGTTGATTGGGTAATTACTAGGCAACCAAAATATTACCGAGATATTTAATTTTCTAAGGCACTAAGAGCTAAGCTAAGGCATGACTTCCATAAGCTTATTTACTTTACATGAACAATAAGGAAGGAATTTGCATTATAAAAACCAATGTTTCCAACACCATAATGCATGTGGGATTTGGATTTTCTAAAAAAAGGTCTAATTGAGATCAAAGGCCAAGATTAATCCACGAATTTGATCGACAGATGCTAAGCAACGATCTTCTAGAGCTTATAAATCAATATTTGGGTGCCCGTTTTGGACAAACTATACCTTGTTGGAAAGGTAAATAGATGATAAAGATGATGGAACAAGTTTTAAGAGGTAAAATTGGCCATTATTTTCTCAGAAATAGATAAAACAACCAACTATGTTTTCATGGTTTGTAGATAAATTTGCTTGATACCTTGACTTCCCGAATCTATATATTGAGATCCATAACTCTAAATCGCACTCAAAGAGACTCGTTGGAAATATGAGATGATGAGGATTGTATATAAAGTGGTTTACATGGCTGAAAGGACAAATATTTGGCTTATAAAATCAAAACACACTCCATTTTAAAAAAGGAATTCAATTTAAAAGTTTGGAAAATAAAGTTTTATTTAAAAAAAATTATTAAGGACCAAAAGGGCCCACTTCAAGACATGAATTTTAAATACATAGATTCATTAATGAGAGTTCAACAAAGCATTAATTAAATTGATTATTCCAATAAAAAGGAAGTCCTATTTATTGTTGGGTATGTGTTATATTCTTTGCATGGTTAGAACTAATGTCTACATTGTGTCGGGTGCGCAAGGGGGTAAGAGGGGGGGCAGGATCCCCCTTGTGCTGGGGTTTAGGGACAACGCCCCCAAAAAAAAAATTGTGGTTTTTTGCATCTGTTTTTGGGCAGTTTTCGGCACATGGTTTTTGTCAATATTTTTCTATTTCTGGTTAAAGAATTAGGGTTTTTGACTAATCCGGGTTATTAGATTAGGATTTTTCATGCCACGGGATCCTATATGTATATTGTATTTTAAACAATGTATGATGAAGATGAATTGGAATATGTTGATTTTCCCGGTTCGGGTTTCCAGGGGAAAAATCTCTGTGTAATGTGTGTATTTTCCATTGTATCTTTTATGTTCTTTTATTGAAAATATGTTTGCAGTAAATAATTGTACAAGGTTAAAATCTACATTTGGTATCAGAGCCAAGTTATTGGCTTCAGGGGAATGCCTTTATGGTCAAGGGTTTGGCTTGGGACTGTGATAAGCCTTATTACAGTGGGAGATTTGCGGTATTGATTCTTCAGGTGTAAAGAAATGGAGAGCAGTTCAAAAATAGAGATCGATAAATTTAATGGGAAACTTTTTGAGCTATGGAAGCTCAAGATGGAAGATATATTGGTAGACAAAGATCAGTGTATCGTGCTGGATCCAGGTACTTCACCTACATGAATTTCAATAGATGACTGGAAAAAGTTGGATCAGAAGGCAAAGAGCACAATCCAATTGTGTCTCTCAAACTTAGTATTACTGAATGTGTTAGGGGAAGCTACGACCAAGTCATTATGGGATAAGTTGGGGGGTTTGTATCATTATAAGTCCCTGGTAAATAAATTGTTCCTATGTAAGAAGTTGTATAACCTGAGGATGAGAGATGGAGACATGGTGACAAAGCATATGAATGCCTTCAATACTGTGGTAAGTCAGTTATTATCTATTGAGATTAAAATTTTAGATGAAGACAAGTGTATTAGTTTATTGTGCTCTTTACCAAACTCATGGGATAATCTGGTTGTGGCCATAGGTAGTAATACAACTACCTTGAGTTTCGATGATGTGGTCTCATCCTTGTTGTCAGAGGAGATGAGACGAAAGAACATAGAAGGAAGGAGCATAGCTGCATTATTTTAAAGAGGACGCTCCCAAGAAATAAATAGATCTAAGTCATCAAGTGGGAGATCTAAGTCTAGGGGTAGATGTAAATCTCCCAAAAATTTTGTAAAGGTATGATGGGGATGTGGAAAAGAAAGGAACTACAAGAAGCAATGTAGATCCAGAAGCATTGAGAGAATGAAGGGATCTGAATATTCTCCTTCTAGAGAAGAAAATACCTCCAAGGAAGAAGGATGAGATGTGTACTTGGCTTCTTCAAGAACACATGTAGATCATGAGGCATGGTTGGTTGAATCAAGTGCATCCTTTCATATGACTCCCCATAGGGAGTAGTTCTGTGAATATGAAAGGTATGATGGAGGTAATGTTTTCCTAGGTCATGACTCGATAACCAAAATCATAGGACAAAGAAAAGTCAAGTTGAGTCTCATATATGGAAGGATTAGAACACTTCCTGGTGTTCTGCACATCCCAGAATTGGCCAGAAATATGATTTGTGTAAGAAAAATGGATGATGTAGGGGTAAAAACAGTATTTGAAAAAGAAACTTGCAGGATGGTTCGCAGAGGAATGGTTTTTTTGAAGGGAGTTTAGATTGGAACTCTGTATAAGCTACAAGGAAGCGCTATTATTGATGAGTGTAATAGTTCCATTGTTCCTAATATTGAAGCTGAAGAAGAAAAAACTCCTACAGTCTCTGGAGAAAAGGTTGTTTTGTGGCATCAAAGACTGGGGCATATCGGAGAGAAGGGTTTTTAACTACTACATGGTAAAGGTATGGTTGAAGGTATGTCTAACTTCTCTCTAGATTTTGATGTCTGTGAATATTGTGTATATGGGAAGAAAAATGGGGTAATATTCCCCTCTGGTGCAACGAGGGCAGAAGGAATTTTACAGGTAGTGCACGGTGATGTGTTTGGACCTGTGTTGGTTCCATCATTGGGAAAATATGTGTACTATGTCTCATTTATAGATGAATTATCGAGGAATACTTGGATATATTTCCTCGGGAAGAAATCTAAAGTCTTTGATAGGTTTAAAGAGTTTCAGGATCTTGTTGAGAATCAAATAGAGAAACTAATTAAGGTGTTGAGGATGGATAATGGTGGAGAGTTCTTCAAGAATGAATTTGAAAAGTTTTGTAAGAAGTGTGGTATAGAAAGGCAGAATACTACTCCATATACACCTAAATAGAATGGAGTTGTAGAAAGGATGAACAGGACGTTGATGCAAAAATGAAGGTGCATGTTCAATGGTGTTAGGCTAGCACAAGAATTATGGGCAGAGGAAGTGGGTATTGCATGCTACCTGGTCAACCGATCACCCTCAGCAGCACTAGATGACAAGACTCCACACAAGGTATGGACTGGTAAGAAACCCTCTCTCACATATATCAAGGTATTTGGGTGTGAGGCCTATGTTCACATTCCAAAGGAAAACAAAAGTAAGCTAGACAAGAAGGTTGAAAAGTGTATCTTTATTAGGTATAAAGATGGTCTCAAAGGTTATAAGATTTCAAAACCAGAAAATAAAAAGGTTGTGTATAGCCGAGATGTGGTATTTAGAGAAATGAAAAATGTTGTCAAACATGAAGTCCTACCAAGTAAGGAACAACCAAAGAAGAAAGAGTTTGAGTTAAAGGATGATGAATCAGACTCTCCAAAACAACAGGAATCAGAAGAAGAATAGCATCATACTCCATTATTGAGGAGATCAATTCAGGAAAAAAGGCTACCAGAAAGGTATACTCCACCTGATTTTCGTTCAAATATTGCTTTGTCTATTATTGATGATGATCCTACAACTGTTAGGGAGGAAGTGGATTCATAAGATGGAAAACTTTGGGAAAAGGCCATGGTCAAAGAAATGGTAGCCTTGGATAAGAATGAGGCTTGGGATCTAGTGGAGTTGTCGACTGGAAGAAATCCCATTGGAAACAAATGGGTATTTAAAAAGAAGTTGAATGAAAAAGGAAAAGTGGAGAAATACAAATCTTGGTTAGTAGCAAAGGGTTATTCCCAAGTTGAGGGAATTGATTTTTGTGATATTTTTTCTCATGCTTCCAAGTTAACCTCTATTAGATTTATGTTATATGTTGTTGTTGCATTTGATTTTGAAGTAGAACATATGGATGTGAAGACAACATTCTTACATGGGTATCTAGAAGAAGAAATCTACATGAAGCAGACAAAAGGATTTTCTATGAAGGGAAAGAAGGAGCTAGTATGCAAGATGAAAAGGTCCTTGTATGGTTTAAAACAATAACCAAATATGTGGTGTAAAAATTTTGATACTTGTATGTTGGGACTTGGATTCATAAGAAGCAAAGAGGATCAATGTGTGTATTTCAAATTAATTGGTGATAATTTGATTTATTTGGTCTTGTATGGGGATGACATGTTGTTGATAGGAAACAAGAATGAGATTATCCAGGATGTGAAAACTCAGTTTTCCTCTAAATTTGACATGAAGGATCTTGGTGCTGCAAATTTCATTTTGGGCATGGAAATTAAAAGAGATTGGGAAAATAGGAAACTCAAGTTAAATCAAAGAAATATGTCGAGACCATCTTACAGAGGTTTAATATGAAAGAATGTAAACTAGTCAGGGTCCCTATTCCTATAGGTGTAAAGTTATCTATGGATCAGTGTCCCAAGACACAGAAAGAGGATGAGGACATTTCACGTGTTCCATATGCGAGTGTGGTTGGTAGTTTGATGTATGAAATGGTCTGTACTAGACCGGACATTGCAGATGCAATGGGAGTTTTGAGCAGGTATATGTCAAAATTAGGGAAGGATCATTGGAGAACATTAAAGAGCGTTTTCAGGTATTTGCACGGCACTACTATTTATGGATTGGGATACCAAGGAAGACTAGGTTTGGACAGAGTATTGGACATACATGGCTTTGTGGATGAAGACTAGGCTAGAGATCTAGATCGTAGAATATATACAAGAGGGCATGTGTTTAACCTGTTTGGAGGAGAAATCAGTTGGATGAGAAAACGACAATTTGTAGTGGCACTTTCAAATACAAAAGTTGAATACATGGCAGCCACTCATGCCAGCAAGGAAGTAGTATGGTTACAAATATTGTGTTCAGGTATTGGATTGGTACAACAAGCTGTAAGGATAGATTCTGACATTCTAAGTGCACATTTTATGGTGATGAACCCAGCTTATCATTCAAAGACAAAGAATATTAATGTTCAATATCAGTTTGTGAGAGACATGGTTGAAGAAAGGAAGATATTGTTGATGAAAGCAGACACTTTGAAGAATGTTGTAGATTCATTAACAAAATCTGTGAGCACTGAGAAGTTCTCTTGGTGTAGAGAATCTATGGGCATTGTTTCCCTGGATTGTTGACTATGTAACCTTGTAACCCTATGTATGCAAAGAAAACAACAAGTGGGAGAATGTTGGGTATGTGTTATATTCTTGGCAGTTTTTTGCATCCATTTTTGGGCAGTTTTTGACACATGGTTTTCGTCGATGGTTTTCTATTTCCAGTTAAAGAATTAGGGTTGTTGACTAATCCGAGTCATTGTATTAGGATTTTGGATGCTACAGAATAATATATGTATATTTTATTGTAAATAATGTATGATGAAGATGAATATAGAATATGTTGGTTTTCCCGGTTTGGGTTTCCAAGGGAAAAATCTCTGTCATGTGTGTATTTTTCATTGTATCTTTTTTGTTCTTTTATTGAAAATCTATTTGCAGTAAATAATTGTACAAGGTTAAAATCTACAACTACTTCAAGAAGCATAGAAGGAAGATTTTAAAAGAGACATAATACCATCAAAGAAAGAGTTAGAGAAGGTTTCATTATCAAAGCAAGAGATCAGAATAGAAGGTTCCAACCATCAACATGGAGCCAAGCTTCTGATCAACAAACAAAGATCTCCATCTTCTCTGTTATTCTTCTTCTTCTACACCACTTTCTCAAGGATTTTTGTTTCTATTTTTTAAATAAACATAAGGCTAAGTTCTTGAGTTTCTTTATTGTATTCTTCAAAGACTTATTCTATTTAAGATCATGGAGTATTTACAACCATATATGTGACTGTAAGATATAAGCCAGGATTATCTATTGGATTCATTGAGATTGAGTTCTTGTGTTTGACAAGCTTCATTTCTGAACATTTAGGTCAATTGGTTTGCTAAGTTGTTTTGTATTGTTGAATATCTTTATGAAACTCCACAGAGAACTATTTTTGGGATTTACTTTAATGATTTATCATATCTTGGGATCTATGAGTATGATATTTTTAAACTATTCCCATCAAATTATTTGAAGTTATGAATCCATAACTCATTTATATTTCTTTGAAATGATCAAAACTATTTCCTCATTTTTCTTGTGAGAAGATATGGATGTATCCTCTACTTGTATGTGATTTAGAGGGTTGCATAAATGGTGTTGAGTATGTATATATTCTGATATTGAATCCTTCCTTCAATATTTTCATTGTTAAGAAGCTATTTGTTGCACATAAAGATCATATATGGTTATCAAGAACCATTCCATACACAAGTCAAAGAAATAAAGATCTGGGGTTTGTTGTCTAGCATTCTCCCTAATCCAAGATATGCAACATATATCTTCCAACCAAAGAGGAGCACCACTTCCATAAAAATGCAGGGGGGTTCATATCCTTGTGAGGTTGTTTTTTAGACCTTAACAGATCTAGACATCAACAACTACCTATTGTTAGATTATGTAGACTATATAAACAAACCTTGTGTGTTAGGTTATATAAAATTACAAGTATGCCTAGCCATGTGTATTAACTAGAGAGCCTTGATAAAAGACACACAATATTGCATCAAAATATGGGAACGATGATCTTGATGATTTTTCCATGAGAACAGGGACAAGGATTCCTTAATCCATAGATAATACTAGGGGAGGGCATAGTAAGAATGTGGAATCCTTATTCTCCAACTTCATTGATTCCTTATATTAATTTAATTTATAAGTTTATTTATCCATTTTGGAAGGAAAATCTTAAATAATAATATGAAATTGAAAACAATGAATTATTTGTTTTAGTAAAATACATATAAGAAAAATTATTGTGTGATGGCACATAAGGGGGTGACTAATTCCATAATTAAAAATAGAAATAGAAATAATTTTTTACCCATCTTTGTTCTTCTTTATTCCTCCCTAGGTTTTTCTTATGGGGCGTGTTAGTGTGTTTTTTTTAATCATCTACAATGTTAGTGTGTTTTTTGAAACAATGGCTATTTCTAAATAGATGTGATAAGATCACGTAGATTCTCTCTTTAACTAACTAGATAATATTAGGAATTTATTGGGCCTCTTCAATCATATAAATTGAGGACTCTCTATGTATTCTGCGAAGATCAATAGATCACCTCTTCACATGCAGGAGGTTTTGGTTTTGCAATGCTCGAAAACCTATGTATTTTTCACATGGTATCAAAGAAACTTTGAAAACACCTCCTCATATTTTTCTTAGAGAGTTGATAGTTTTCGAAGGCAACTTCTCTTTTTTCAATAGCTTTCCTCTGACGTCCTCCTCCTCATGGTTTTCAAGTTTGGAGATTCATCTATGGAGAAGAAAATTGAGTGGCTATTAAAGTTTGTCATGAAGCTGAGATCCTTGGGTTTTCTCAGTTCTTCGTATCGAACCGTTGCGTTGTACCATCACCCACCAAAGTTCGAACTCCGAGGCGACCATGAAAAACAACACCTCATCAAGGATCAACAACCAGAATTGGCGGTTTCTCTCACTTTCCACAATATACTTTGCTAATGTTTACCTCATTCAGTGGTAATGATATTTATTATGAGAAATCATATGAATATCTTTCTCACATCACGAGCACCAGTTGCATGTAATCAACTCTAGTGATCATAGAAAGCAGGGAGATTGATTGAAGGAAAACCAACCAGTGAAGAGCAACATGATTTTGGAAGTGAATACCATCATTTTTTTTTCATTGGAAAGAATCACTTTTTTAAAACCAGAGATGATACGTTCTTATAGCCAGAGGTGGTACATTTTTGTAGATGAAGGACATCACATTTTGCAGCAAAGAGCATCACATTTTGTATCCAAGAGCCTTTGTTACAAGCTTGGAAGCCAGATATATAGTCCGGCCCACAATCCTATTTTCTTATGATATTTCAGGAATCTTTGCATTGATTTTTGTGTTCGGTTATACTAAATTTGTTGTGGAAATCTCAATAGCAGGTAAGAAGTTTTTGAATTCTTTTCTAATTGATGCAAGATTTTGTATTTGGAGTCAGAATAGCCTTCATTTTTTCGAGGTTGGAAATAATCTCAAGATTCGTTCCTTACTGAGGGTGATTTTTCCAGATCTGGAGGCCAATATTTTTTTAGCTCTTTGTTTTGAGCTTGATCTTCATTCATTGAAATTTTCAAAGTTGCACAGACACATATCTATGTTTCTCTTTTATATTCCCAATTGTAAATGGAGGATTCTAGGACTATTGAGCTCCTAACTCCCCATAAATATCACACACGGAAATTGAAGATGCAACAGTTGTTGCAATCAAAAGGGATTTAGAAAATTTTAATTGAGGCTCAACCCATATTCACCAAGGAAATCAAGAGGTTTGTCTATCGAAACAAACTGGATGAAGCCATGGGTGTCATTGGTTTGCATGTGTCAAATATTTTTTTGTTCCACATTGTTGATTGTAAAACTCTGAAATAAAGTTGGGACAATTTGGCCTCCTTATTTGGTAAAGTCAATAAATTTAGAGCCCTATAGTTGGAAGCAGAATTGCCATCACTTGTGCCTGATGAGCATCTGTCTATTAAAGATTATATTTCCAAATCAGGTCATTGGTGGAACAACTAAAAGGGTGTAGAAAATACAAATCCAATGAACAATGAATTTTCTTTATTCTATCCAAATTGAAAGGTCCTTATCAGGTATTTTCTTCTACATTTTATTCTATGATGGATGCACTAGAAGATTAATTTAAAATTCCTTCTTTTGAGGTTTTTTGTGAGTGCCTCACAAAGGAAAAATACAAGCTTATGCAACTTGATTCCATTTCAAACTCTAACAATCAATCTCTTTTGGTCCATACCTCAAAAGGAAAGAAGAAAGGATCATATAAAAAGAAGAAATACTTTGCACATGGTGGTGATACTCCCTCCAAACCTCAGCAAAAAAACAAATCATCTCCACTTTCCAAGTCCAGTGAGTCTTCCTCCAAGACAAAGAAGAAAAATTCAGATGAAACGTCCAACGTTTGCAGTGGTCAAGGGAATCCAGAATCAAAATGTTGGAAGAAACTTGAGGCATTGAATGAAGCCATGCAGAAACACAAAATTTATGTGTCTAAACCTTCTTCAACAGGTAAAGGGGCACGCTTTATATGATCGGGCCTTGTACACATCTTTAGGTAGTTAGATATTGGATTCATCTGCATCTCATCATACGACTCATTCCAATGAGTTACTTCCTTTAACCTTTGATTGTAGCATTTATCATATTTCCATTGGAGACTCTACATTGTTTAATGTTTTAGGATCATGCATTGTGCAGTTAGATGAAGGGTGCATCAATAATGTTCTTCTTGTTCCTAACATCTCTGCTAATGTACTCGCAATCTATCATATTTTCCATTAAGGTGATGGGAAAACGATAGTGTTCTCTTCTGTTAATGTATTCATTTGAGAATTGTGAAATATTGACATTGTTGTTGCCTCGGGAAAAGTTGATCATAACTCCAAATTATAGAAGTTTGTTGGTTTTGAGCCTTTTTTGGCTTCCTCTTTCATTAAACATGTTGATTCTTTGAGTAGGATTTTGAATGAAATATTTGGACATCTAAACTACAGGTACTTGTAGAAGTTGAGCACACAAAAATTGGTTCATGGACTTCCTAAATTTTCTTGTATTGATGAAGTTTGTCCAGGATGTGTTCTTGGAAAACAACATCAAGATCCTTTTCCAAAAGGAAAATCCTTGCATGCTACAACACCTCTTGAGTTGGTACATAGTGATCTCATGATTTTTCCAACTCGCACATTTCCAGGGGCTAAGTATGCACTTACTTTCATTGATGACTTCTCACGAAGCTCTTGGGTTTACTTTCTTAAGTTCAAGTGTGAGGTCTTTTCCACTTTCAATACCTTCAAGGATTTTGTTGAGAAATAGTCTTCTCATTCTATCAAGAATCTATGCATAGATAATTGTGGGGAGTATGTCATTCAATCATTCAAATAATTTTGTAGAGAACATGGTATTCTACATCATCATTATGTTCCCTACACCCCTCAACAAAATGGTGTTGTTGAAAGAAAGAACATGACATTAAAAGAAATGGTGAAATGCATGATTCGATCCAAGAACATGTCATCTTCCTTTTGGGTGGAAGCAGTGAACTATACAAATTACATTTATAATTGGATGTCTCATAAAGCAGTGTTGCATATGACTCCATAGGAAGCTTGGAGTCATGTTAATCCATGTGTATCTACTTTAGAGTATTTGGAAGTGTAGCATGGGAATTAATTCCAAATGAAAAGCACAAAGTTGTGGAGAAGAAGAGCCAACCACTAATATTTGTTGGCTACTGTGAAGACATGAATGCATACAGGTTATTTGATCCTATTACTAATGTTGTCTTATTTCTTAGGGTTGTTCATTTTGATGAGCATTTCAAACACTCATCTGACCCTATTCTCTCAATAGATTTCCATGATGGTGCAGACCATGCTAACAGTCTTGTTTTTTAAGAACAAGAAGATGAGGAACATAATACAACTGCAAATGAGGAAACTCAGCCAATAAAAAATCCTCCAACAACAATTGAGCATCCTACACAAGAACAACTTGATCAGGAACAACAATTAAGGAGGAGCTTTGTGTTGATTTATTATCTCTAACAACCCTTGGTATCCCCTAATACCATGTTGAGATTTCCCTACCCAACACCCGACAGTTAGCTCAAAATAAAAGAACTTTATCTACTAAAATCACAATTGAGTAATCAACTAAACATGTAGTGGAAGCACACATAAGGAAACCATAAATATCGCACATAGACACCAAATCTTTTGGGTAAACTACCTATGGAAAAACCTCAGAGGGAAAACCAATGCTAAGATGCTTTTATTAAGGTCAAATCAAGGCTCCTATAACATGGAAAATGGCCCACTGAGAGAAATGAAACTATAGAAAAACCTAACCAAGTATGCTCTATCATACAACCTCTGAATAATACACTTTTCAAGGTGTACGTGATTCACCTTCAGCTGACCCGCATACATATGTGACTGTCTCCACTGTGAATCATGTACATGTAAAAAAAAAATGTACAGACACTTTTGTATGGTGCACCCATTTCTTGTGGCTTCAATCCTCTAAAACCCACCTGCGGCTACCTCTACTCTCTCATCTCCTTGACCTATATGATCTCTAGATGAAAATACTTCTCCACCTATCCAAGATCTTGAATCAAGTTCCTTTGTGATCCAACCCTCTCTAAATCAAACAATTGCATGAAATATCTTCACCCAACTTGTGATATCTCCTTACTCTCATGTATGAAAAAGTCCTTCTCTGCTTCTACACTCCTCACAATAGAAAAAGTCCTTGTCTTCTTATACACTCGTCACACTAGAAAAAGTCCTTTTTTTCTATCCTCAACCTTGGTCTCTCATCAAAGTATCTCACAAGTGTATCTCACACAAGTCTATGACTTTGATCTATCATCAAAAGTGTCTTCCTCCTTCACCCTAGCCTTGCTTTTATAATCATGAGTTATAATCTATTTCTAATCTCCAAAGTGATCCATGGTTGAGATTACTTCTCACACCCACTTAATATTTAGATTACATGTTGCATGCTAAGCATGTTCCTTAAATAACTCAATTAACTAATAAAAATAATTTTACTTTAATTAATTCATTTTAACTAAATTAAACTCAAGGATAGAATTTTTTCAACAACGTCCACATGCTAGATATATACCAATGTGGAAGTACATATATGATGCTACCACTAACATCAACACTCTCTCTTAGATAGGAAGGTACTTCTCCACCCTAGAGTTGTCTCTATCTTCACTACCAAATCCACTACCATGTATTCTCTCCAATCCACCTGATTGGATGCTTCCTCTGACACAGATGGTATCCCTGCCATCATGATCTGACTTGTCTTTGAAGACTCACTACCTCTGAACATGCTCCTACAACCCTCCTTCTCTTGAGAAATCTACATGCCATATCGTACCATGACACCTTCTCGAAAAAAATGGAAGGTTGTTCCTTCCCATCTGAACCTAAAGGTTGAATCCATATGAGTTGCTCAACCTTCGGAGATACCCATTCCTTGTTTTCTTTCATTCTGCTACTTTCCATTACTCACATAGGTTGGCCCTTTATCCTATACAATTTTCTCTCTCTAACTCCAAGGACACTTTCTTTTTCTAAGATAGATCCTTTAGGGTTGATTAGTGCATTTCCATCCTGGAACGCTACGTCAAATACCTTCTTATTAATCACTAAAAATGAACCACATTCATCTTGAGTTATGGCACCCATATCACATTTTTCGCTCTCAATGTGCGTCCTAACTCCAACTGGAATGACATTGTTCCAAATCCATTTGTTGCATTCTTGGTCACCATACCAAGTTCCACGTGCATATCTGATTTAGACTCTATGAAGTTCTTGAACACCTCTCATGCTCCCGTCATATGACATGTGGCTCCACTATCTATCAACCATGCACCAGTTGATATGGTGCATAAGTCTAGGAAACAAGTAAGAACTTTTTCTATTCAAACTTCTTAGAAAATGCATCCACTTGAGTCTTTTTTGTCGCAACTACCTCTGGTTGTGTTTTTTTCCCTCCCTTCTTCCTATGAAAACATCGACCTACATAATGTCCAAACTTGCAATGTGAAAATCACTTGAATTTTCTCATGTCCTTCTTATTCTTTCCATCTTGAGTGATAGAATCTCCACTAGAAATCTTCTTGAACTTTCCCTTCCTTTCTTGACTGGAAAGAGAAAGATTCTCATCATTTCTACTCTTCAAACCATCCCCGAAATCTAACCAAGTATCCTCCTCGATACAATCATTCCATAGTCTATCAAACCCTGGCACCGTCTCTCGTGCACAGATCCCCTGCACAAAAGGTTCCCAATACCTAGGAATACCTCTCAATGTTACATACACCAACTCAATATCCTATATTGTCTCACCAATGGTTTCAAGATGATCTTGGATCTCTGTAATATTCATAATATAGTTCACAATCGTGTCCTCACTGGACATCTTGACAACTTGAAGTTGGTGCTTCAAATGTAGCATCTTTCTTGTATTCTTGTTTTGGTATAGACTCACCAAAGAATCATACATTTCCTTGGAAAATTTTGTCTCGTCAATGTGAGGTATTAAGTGATCCTTTACAGATTCTAGAAACACTCGCTTGGCCTTCACATCCTTCTTCTTGTGATCTTCCAATTCCTACGAATCAGTCGGACTCGCAACCACACCCTCAACATACTCTTTGAGGTCATTCTCCTCCGATAGAAGAAGAACCCTTGCCTTATATGCTTGGAAGTTGGTTTCCCCTTCCAGCATGTCCTCAATATTCAATGTGTTCCCCATTGTGTCTCAAAGGATGAATCCCTCTCTCCTTCAAATCCTCAAATCCAAGATCCAATCTAATAACCTTCTACTTAAACCACCCATGTACTGTCATGTACAACCCTATGTTATAGAAAATTTTGTCTCACCCCATGCAACTTGCTTGGATGGCCTTTCCATTTCCCTATGTAGACTTGAAGTCCCTTGGTGTACCTTCCAGAGCCAAAAAATCATATTTTTCACATATACGTGCCCTATCAATTAGACAGCATGTGTATACGTAGGTTGCTCCATTACAGCTCATGTACATCGGGTTTGGTGCTCAAAATTAAAAATTGTGTCGGGTTTCCATGTCACATTTCCATCTACTCGAAAAAAAAAAAAAAAAAAAAAAAAAACTCATTTTTCATTATGGCATTTTCTCTTTTGGTTATTTACTATTGATCTTGACATATGTGGAAGGATTGCATCTTATTGAAATTGTAGAATTGCATTGAAAGTTGCATTTGAAAAGCTTATCATCTTTTGAGAATTTAAGATTAGGACTTAGCACTATGTTTATATTCATTTCTTTTATATGTTGAGTCATAATATCATCAGTTTCATGACCACATCTCTTGAGTAAACAAAATACATTAAAAGTAATGTTGATTAACTAAAATTGATTAGAAATGATTTTATTTTTCAGAGTACACAAACAAGCATAGGATATAGGGCCTTAGAATGGGATTTTGTGAGTAAACTTCTCCAAGGATATTAAACTAAACATATGTGTCTGACCAGGGAGTGGTGAAATCCATTGTGTAATTAGTGATGTCGGGACACTCCACTCACACCAGAGTTAAGCACGAGGTTGTGCGAAGTTGGTTGCAGAGATGGCCCTCTAATAATTTCTTAGCGTCAAATATATTTTTGGGGATCTATTCGTATTTGGGAGTCTTGCTAGTACCTTTACTTTCATGAGAGATGGTGCTTTCAAGATTTTGGGCTTTGTTACCCTGCCCATACGGTGGATATGACTTGCAATTGTTCGCTTGCGCATTGGTTATATCATGGTTGCTTTAGTTGGTTGATATAGGTAGCCACATAGGTTACTTACAGGGGTTATTTTGCAGGTACCCTGAGTCAGATAAGGGTTGGACATCACACAACCTTTATGGAGGATTACCTCTCTGAGGGATCTGACCGACTACGTTATAAAACCCATGAGGGACCTTATAACTGATTCTGATACCTCCAATCTTTTGAAGGGAGTCTCGGGCCCCTCTTGGGAGAGGAATACCTACTCTAGTGAGGGAATATCCTTTTCAGCTACTACATCATGTTTGTGTGCATTTGGCCCTTTTTTTTTTTTTGATGTGCTCTTTGCTTGTTAGTTGGCACTAGGATTTGGTTTTATATCTCAAATCTTGAGTCATCATAGAGCTATACCAGCTTCCTCATTGGTCTCACCATTTCTTGAAGTTACCATAGCATCTTGATTCTTTTCCTTCTAAAAGGCGTAAAGTTACTAAACATGGTACAGATACCTCCACCTACCAGATTTGTGATTATACAATTATGAGTATTGAGTAGAGACAGAATGACACAGGAAGTCCCTCGACTCCTATACATACTGTAGTTAATGGGGTTCCTTCGACTCCTTCAGCTGTGACAATTATAGTACCGGAGGTTCTCGTCCTTACTCCTATCCGACCTATGGTTTCTACTCAACCTATAGTAACGAACCCTTTTGAGTCTCTTTTTGGTACGCTTGGATACAATTCTCATTCCACACCTTCAGTCTCTAAACATTTTTCTTTTGGTATGACAAATATGACATCGCACCTTTCATCCACTATTCCAACAACTAATGTAAATCCCAGTATTGGACCTGGGGGCATGGCCCCTCCGCATATTCCTCTATCATTTGGTGGAAGTCAAATTCCCCAAATGAATCCTACAGTTGGGGGTCAACCTCATTTTTATTTCAGGTCTAATCCTAGTTTTAATGCTCCTGGATGGATTACTCAACCGGACGAACAATCCACTTCTTATATTCTTTTCTTTCCCCCTTCCCCCTCCACGCTGATTCCGACTAACACATTTTTTATGAGGAATCCACCTCTATCCTCCGGAGTTCCATCTGGAGGAGGTCAGTTTCATACTATGGGAAACCCCCATCCTGGAGCCACTCTAGTAGGGGGGAATGTTTATAACCCTCATTATACCATTCCTATGGATATGGTGCCCACACATCCTCTTATGAATCAATTTGGAGGAGGATATTACCTTAACAGATAGTACCATGGTGTATACCAAAACCCTGGATGGGATGCAATCCCTCAACATCAATATTTCCTGGGATCATGGGCTTAGATGACGCAACCTCGACTCCCTTTTCTATCCACGCTTAATTTTCCAAATTTTTCAATATTAATGAATGACCCGATACGTCATGATCCGTCATGGCCCCCCATCCCCACTAAGATTCCTTCGGATATTCTGAAATTCAAGGGAAAGACTAGCGAGGATCTAGGTTATCATGTTATTGTTTTTCATCTTTGATGCTCATCCAATTCTCTTAATGACGATTCTATTCATTTGAGACTATTTCAACGCACTGTCACGGGGGTTGCAGCGAAATGGTGCATTGAGCTACCAGGGGGAACATATGGAAATTTTAATCAGAAGGTTTTGGTCTTTCTCAACCACTTCCAATTTCAGGTTCCTTGCGATGTTGGCATAGAACTTATGTCATCCCTTCACCAAGATAAGGCCACACAAATCTGGGACCATATCCAAGAGTAGCGTAGACAGAAGAGGTTGATCAAAGCTTACATTCCCCTGGATTTTCTATTGGAGTGGTTCCTTAAATCCCTATTGTCTTATATTTTGAAGGATGTTTCTACATCCGAGGTAACATCTAAGGAAGAAGTTATTTTCAAAGCTCAGCAATTGGACCTCATATATGCTCAATTTGGGATGTTATATGAAATTATTCCTGATGCGCCACGATCAAATTATAACCCTAGACAAAATCTTGGGCCTCATGTCGATGACATCGTAGGCTCTACAAATGCTAAGTCTACAGACTTGGTGATGAACCCGTTGAAGGAGTTGTCTCTAAGCCAGTCTGTAACAGGACAAGCTTCCTCTTCATCCTCCGCTCCCACTCAGTCGACAGATGTGCATTATGTATAGTCGTCGACCAACCCAAATGGTAACTAGAAACTAGAAGGGAATAGAAAGAAAGGACGAGGTAATAATCGTAAGGGTGGGAGAAATAATAACAAAGACAAGGACACAACTAACAATGATAGATCGAATAATAATGTTGTTGAGGGAAAGAAAGAAAAGTGGAAGGTGAAGTTTCCTTGTAAACTTTGTAAATATGATCACCTTACCCACCTATGCCCAAAACTTGAGGAAGCCTCAAGGCTCTTATCTCAACCACCTGTTGTGCTGAACAATCCATTTCCACATAATCAACACATGGCTTCGGGGTCCTCCAATACCGAAAATGCATTGAGCGGGAATCAAAACCCCTCAGCACATGAAGGTGATCGTCTATGTGTTAATATGGTCAAGTCTCAGATTAATGTAGCCACTCGATCTCATGATTACAGTTCTTCACAGATTGTTACAGTTCCAGAGTCTCCCCCTCTTTCGGAAATACCTTTGCAGATCAAAAATCTAGACCCTCTGCCTCGTATTCCGAAAGGAGTACTAAAATGCTCTGCCCACAATCCTAATGCCAAAGCTGCCTAGAACTATTCGATTGTCAAATATATGGGTCAAACCCATTGTGTGATGTTGAGACTCTCCTTTGGAGGTTCTCCAAACATGTCCTTCACAGAGGAATTCCTTGTTATCTACGTTAAGATCTCTAGACCCTTGTGGCTCAAAGGTTATTAATTTTGATGTCACGGATGTTAAGCCTCGCTTGCCTTACCACGTGGCCTTCCAGATGTGGTCAATCAACCATTGAATAAGACATCTCAAATGTGCAAGTCCATCATAGACCATCTTGGCATGTGTAAATCCATCTTAAACCATCCAAGGGTTGAATATACACTGTGTACTCCAAATCTCATGAAGCACCCTAAAACATGGTGTAAACACTTTCAAAGTAACTTCAAAAGCTAACAAATAACATCTCCAAAGCTACAGAGCATTTTGGTGTTGGGAAGACAATTGTCAACTTACAAAAGTATGTTTGTTGGTCCACAATGTGAGAAGATTTAGCTCAATTTAGTAGAAGATGCATACTTTGTTATACTAGCAAACGCAATAATAGGAAGCAAGGTTTGTACTTCCCTTACATATACCTACTAGACCATGGGAGAGCATCTCCATGGATATAATTTTCTAAGAACCAGGAAGGGACATGACTATTTATTTGTGGTAGTTGATAGGTTTAGTAAGATGTGCATTCTCATGCCTTGTAAAAAGACCATCAAGGGGCAATGTGTAGCAAGCATGCTCTTTGAAAAGGTCTTGGTGCACTTTGGGATACCAAGGAGATTCATCTCAAATAGATATACCAAATTTCTCAATACCTTTTGAACTACAATTTGGGAGAAAATGGAAACCAAGTTGAAATCTAAAACTTTCCACAAACAGATGGGTAGACAGAAGTAGTGAACATGGCATTGGTTCAACTTTTAAGGGGTTAAAATTAGAGATATCTAAGGACTTGGGATGAAAATTTGACAAAGTGGTCCATGCTTCTCATATTAAGTCCCCTTTGAAACTTGCTTTCGATATTTTGCACCTTTACCCTTAGGAGGAGTGAGGGAAGACATCATAAAGGAAGAACTAAATGCTGAAAATTTCATTGATATGATTACACTAATGAATTTGCAACTACAAGAGAGATTGAATAAGTAATAGGAAAAGTACAAGGCCCAACGTGACCGACACAGAATGGACAAGACATTCAAGGTGGGAGATAGAGTATGGTTGTATATTAACAAATAAAGGCTCAAGGGTCATAGTAAGAAGATCAAGGCTTTGTGGTATGGTCCTTTTGAAGTGTTGGAAAAGGTAGGCGATAATGCCTACATAATCAATCTATCTCCATTTATGCACATTTATTCAATAATGAATGTGGAGAATATGAAACTCTATGAGCCTTCCATGTTAGACCAAGAAATTGATGGGTAAGTATTACCTACCATAGAGGACTTAACACTAGAATATTGGGTAGAATTAAAAAAGTATACAATTTTGTAGAAGAAGTCTAGTACAACTAGATGTGGGAAGCATAAACTATGGAAAGTTGGGTCACAAGGGACAACTTCCAAGCAAGGTCAGATGGTATTCCAAGGAGAAGGTAGAGGAAAAAAATTCTCACCTTTTTCATTAAAACATTTTAGGGATCAAAGGCCTCCTAAAATGGGGAGGTATGATCTGAAATTTATTACTATATAATTTTCCATCTATCTTGGTACTTTCTAGGTAGAGAATTGGAGTTATTGGCTTGTAGGGCCCATTTTATTGGTAGGGCATGTTTTGGTGATTTGGGGTCTAGAACCTTTTGGAGCTCATTTAAGGGATTGGACAACATTTTCTGGGGTCAAAAAAGTTCCCAGCCTCTCAACATTGTTCTATACATCAAGAGCTTTACAATGACGTAAATATCACCTCAATTGGAGTTTGTATGTGGATTTTGTGCCTCCCACTAGTTGATCTACATATTGATCACCATGGTACCAAGTGGATGCCACATCAACTCCCATTAATCACACATGTGTAGATAGCCATGTGTGGACTTTCATGATAATTTTGAAGGGTCTAATATCCTAACCCTTATCAGGGGTTGAGGCATGCAACAACCCTAGCCCAACCCTAGACAATTATCAATACATTGTTAAACATTGAGCCACTAGGATAGAAAGATGTTCCATTCTTGTTGTATTATTTATTATTCCATAGTTGAGCATAGCAAGGGAGTGGGATATTGGAGTAAAACATGGGAAGTGAAATATCTTGTAATATCCATACATGCCACAATGTCCATGGAAACTTCATAGTGAGTGCACTTTCTTTGTACTTACATTTCATAACTCAAAAGAAAAGAGAAGGCATAGTCCTCACCTTTTAGCCGTGTTTTTATGCTATTGGTTTTCCTAGGGTACATCTTGTGTTCATTGTATGGATGATGTGTTCTTTGCTTTTTCTTTCATTTAAATTTCATCTTATCTAAGTATTTTGTGTGCTATGTTAGTAATATTAAATATGAATCCAAAGTAAAACATTGGATAACAAAGAGATTGTAGAATTGTGTAAGATGATATGTCGTGACATTCTAGTCTAGTGGAATATCCAGAAAGACTTACAGATAAAGTGAAGATGGAAAAAACAAACAAAAAAGAATGTATATATTTACTTTGCAAACAAGGGAAAATTGAGAAAGAAGTACATGCAATGATAGATTGTCCTATGTATAAAGAAGTAAGACAAAAGCACTCAATTCAACACGAAGATTTGAATAACTTTTTTTTCTTTTCTTTTTTCTTTTGAATAACTTAAATATATTGTTGACTCTACCAACAAAAATAATATACACTTATATTAAAGATGTTTAAAACATTACCATCATTGCCCTATGTATAAAGAAGTAAGACAAAAGCACTCAATTCGACATGAAGATTTGAATAACTTAAATATATTGTTGACTCTACGAACAAAAATAATATACACTTATATTAAAGATGTTTAAAACATTACCATCTTTGCCCTATGTATAAAGAAGTAAGACAAAAACACTCAATTCAACATAAAGATTTGAATAACTTAAATATATTGTTGACTCTATCAACAAAAATAATATATACTTATATTAAAGATGTTTAAAACATTAA
>JZKD02S0875526.1:462526-494905 GCA_000966675.3 Picea glauca
CCTTGCTGCAACTACACGCCAAACAGCAGACGTTTTCTCGTGACCCACAGAATGAATGAATGGTGGATTGATTGATTGATTAGTCTATCAACACAACACACGGAAGGCGAAAGGCGAAAGGCCATCAGGGCCCCCAAAATTGTATGTTCAGCATGAAAATTAACATATAACATAAAAAAAATTGACACTTATAAATCTACATAAAACGTAAAATGATAGGTATGAAAAACGAACACCTGTCATCAAATTTGCACTTGACAGGTAAAGTAAATTTGAAATTCCAGGCCTGCCCGCCAGTACCCAACAGCCAGATTCCTCCAATAACATCGCATCCAGGGCATGGAATCTCTAAACCGAGATACGTTTTACACAGTTCGAACGTACAGAGCTCCGCCGTCTTCTGACAGATTCCGTTATCGGAATCCATCTTTGACTTATCTGACGTAGACACGCGCTGCATCGTCTGGTTGTCTCCAGCTGGATTCCAAATATCTTCGCTGGTTGGAATTATGCCACGCCATTCCGGGGATAACTCCAAAAGTTTACTAAAAGTCCAATTTCATACGAAATGCAATTGAGAACGTAGACATTAAGGTGACATGGAGTAGACATTGAGAACGTAGACATTAAGGTGATATGTATTTTGAAGAGTGGTTTTGGAGGGATTTTAGTTGCCATAGTGATAGTTTTTTTAAGCAGGTGGTATACTGGTTTTGGAGGGATTTTAGTTGACATAGTGGTATTTTTTTTAAGCAGGTGGTATACTTAGGTAAGCATAAAGTACACATTACATAATATTTAATGTTTTGTATGATGAGTATTACATTGTATTATTTAGTAGATTTATGATATAAAACTTTATATATATATATATAGGTTTTATTAGTAAAATCATTAAGTGGAGGGGGTTTTATACATCAATTTGGTGTTTGGTTTGGTCAACTTTAAAAATAAACTATTATTATTATACTTTATAAAAAATTGTTTATTAATATTAATATCTTTTATTATGTTCAAATTTCTACTTGGTTTTTGAGTTATAATCGATTTGGAAATTATTTTTTGAGTTATAATCGATTTGGAAATTATTGTTGAAACCCAAAACCATTCTCACATTACCCTAATCCATAATGACCTTTTAATATGTTAGGTTTAATCCTTCCCTCTTGTCCATTTTAAGATAAGATCTAACATGGTCCTTATGCATAATGATCTTGTAGCACATAAGCATATGTTATACCTAGGTTTAATCCTTCCTTCCCTCTTATGCATTTTAAGTTATCTTTTAAAATAACTTAAGTAGAATCCCTAAGTTATTAAGTTATTGCTTTTGTTTTGTAATAAATTTGGAATGTTATTAAGTTATTGTTTTTTGTTTTGTAATAAATTTGCGGTGCTTTAAGATTGGGATAGCCATTTTCCTTAGAAATTTGTTTGAATGAATTTATAGAATAATTTGAATCTTTAATTTTAAGTTGGCATGGCATCTATTCATAATCAAAACTCTCCTTGATGTTGGAAAACATATAATGATATATAAATCCATTGCTTAGAGAAGGATTTAGA
The DNA here is from genome assembly GCA_000966675.3 of Picea glauca. Classification (NCBI taxonomy): domain Eukaryota; kingdom Viridiplantae; phylum Streptophyta; class Pinopsida; order Pinales; family Pinaceae; genus Picea; species Picea glauca. Next base: position 464,093 of record JZKD02S0875526.1, read on the forward strand.
CTTTATCCTCGACTTGGTTTATAAAATTGTTATAATGGTTCATCCTTATAAATATATGCTTATGTAGATAAATGTTTTCTAGATTATAAAAATTATTGTAAATTTATATTTTTGTGATATATAGATCTACACTTAAAACATTTCTCTTACAACTAAAATAAAAAGATTGAAACACCAATTAAAACTTTAGGTTTCCAATGTTAAATGGAAATTCAAAAGTGCAAACAACACATATCAAGAGATGAGATTAGCCTTATAATTAGATGAAATTTTATCCATGCTAGCAAGATTAATGTGGTAGACAAAAAGAGTTTTATCTTCTCATTTAGACATAAGAAAAATATAACAATATCATCAAGGGACTACATTATATTCTCAAAAGCCTTGGGTTCACTCTCATAGTCCACACACATGCAAGAATGAAAAAGTATTAACTAGTGTACCAACCCTCATCTAGTCAATCTTGACAAGAGGGAAGGGTGGTTACAAAACCACTTGCTAATAATAATATCAAGGGTGGCGCCACACATCTCAATGAATTTTTCCTAGTGGAGTTCCCTACCCATGCTTATAATAACTCTTATGCATTATTTCATGAAAGGAATTTGTCATAATTATTTCATGACTGTATAGGAGGAATCTTTCATAACGTTGTCATAATTGTTTAAGAGGAATAACTGACAATAAGTGTAAGGAATCTATCATAGGGGTGTAAGGGAATCTCTCCCACTTTGCACACCCATGTTGGAAGGAATCCCTTCCAACATTCATGTCATTCCTTGATTGATGCACCATACTCTTAGGAGAACAACTCGAAGGAACCAAAAACTACCTCTCTCTCTTTCTAATGAAGTTGTTCTCTACAATTGTGAGCTTCTCTCTCAAAATCTCAAAATACCTCATTAGGGATTTCTCAAATAATATCGATCGTCTTTGTGCTTTGATCAATCATAAAACATTGGATTCTTAGAGAGTGTTCAATCATTTACCATATCGACCATCTTTGTGCTTTGATCAATCATTTACCCTATAATACATAAAGGGACCTTCAGGTCAGCCATAGTATGTAGGAGGATCATCTGGTTTTTCCATATCATCAAAACTTATGTATGGTCCTACTTGTTAGCACTCGAAAATTTCTTTGGGTTGTATCAAAGAAAACCCCGAGGTAACTGTTTCAACCAACTTTAGATTGTATTATGACCTATACAACTAGAGAGGCCTCTCTCAAATGTCTAATGAATGGTAATAACTCAAGGGTTTCATTAATAAAGGCACAGAGGTCAGATTATGCAATAGGACAGGTTTGTTTTTGTTTTAAAATGGTTGGTAGGACAAAGAAGGAAAAGGTAGCATTGGGAAATGCAGTCAAGACCTGAATTTCAATGTTTTTACAATCAACAACTGGTTGGTTTATTTCTGCAGATTTGAGGCAAAATAGGCGCTATGCTCAGCAAATAAATGATATGAGATTAGAGATGGAAAGGAAAAGAAATCCCACTACACTATAGGCATCAATCAATGGATGAATCTCCAGTGCAGCTTTAGAAGAAAGGCCACAAAGATTAATTACTAAACAGAGCATCAAATGAAGAGGAATTCTGTAAAAGCAACCATTAACACATAACAAGCATCATATGTGTGAAAGGAGCGTTAAACATAGATGAATTCCTACCACTTACTCTCAGACAATGCTAACAAAAAAACATAATCATGGAAATGATATACAAGAAACACATACTGAACATAAACACCGTGATGAATCTCAAATTTTAGAAAAAAAGAAACTTCTGCATTAACCTCAAAGAAATAAACAAGTCTTGATCCCCCATGGGTCCAACCCCTCTCTTGATCCGAATAAATATTTTAAACGACAATGGTTGGGTTATTAATCATTTGTTAATTAACCAATTAGGAAATTGATGAAAGAAGGAAGAATTAATGAAGAAACATAGCAACCATTAAGAAATATACATATATGAACATAAGCATGAGAACAACAAACCATAAAACACCAAAGTGATAACGGAGTTCGGCAATCTCGCCTACGTCTCCGGGCCTTTGTCTCAGTGGGTGAGGCTTTCTTATTTCTGTTTGAATCTTTAAAGTACATCACAACAGTGCCAAAAAGGTTACAAACTTATCTAGACTTGTTCTACCATATCTCTAGAACCCAACAAAACATACGACACTGAAATCAGATGAACAGAGCTCCCAAAAATAGCCCGCAAAGGTGCTCTCCTCAATGGCTTTGGCTCAATAATTCTTCAGCATAAACCTGTTTTGAACCTCCTCCTTGGCTTCAAGAAGCCCTGGTTTATATAGATATGAAGTTGGTAACAACCTCCTTACTTCCCCCCAATATCTGGCCTCAAAAAGGGCCCAATATCCCCCAATATTGGCCAAACATCTCTAAAATTGTTGAATAATATCAATAAAAACCATATTATATAGTTCAGAACCCAATATTGGAAAACATATTGGGCGCAACCCCTTACACGTGGGCCCATGGTCACCTGGCGTGCTCCATGTGGCCTAGCGATAAACTAGGCGCAACCCCCTGGTCTTTATCTCTTTACTCTCGGCCCCTTGGTTGCGTGCATGGCCCATGTGGCCAAGTCCCAGACATCCACGCATTGATACACTGAACTGGCCCCCCAACTTTAGACCACAGTTAAGCCCTTGGTCGGCGGGCTAGCCCGACCGACCAAGGCTAACCACGAAACTCCATGCCAAGTGTTAATACCTCTGGTCACATAGGATATGGTTCCATGCGGCTAGGGATGAGGCCAATTGCCAATTCAAAAATGCGCTCCAACGTGTTAAACCATGGGACATATGGTAAACAGGTCATATGGAATGTTTTTCCATCGGGGTTGGGGCTAATACCCAGCCCTTACTCCACCCGACTTATAACACATTTAAACATAAATATAAATGAATCCATATATGGTTAAGACTCAAAGTGAGGGTGGACTGGCTAGCCCGACCCTTCCAATTCGTTTGCTTGGTTGGAGGTTGTGCGTTCAAACCTGGTGAGCTCCAAACATTTTGCGAAAACACATCAACCAATAGAGGGGTTCCACGTGGAAGCCCATGTGATGCAGGAGCATCGCTCCACCTCAGAAAATATACCACCACGCCAACACACAGACGCACAATGGAGAAAGGGAGAGGCACCGACCCTCCCACTTTTAAAATTTGAAATATGATTCAATACGGATTTTTGTGTTGTAAGGCTGTAAGAGCTAGGCCATACCTTTGTACAGGTAGTGGATAGGGTTGCCTTAAATGGTTGCCTATAGCAGGTCCAGATCGTACTTAGGTCTGAATGTTCATTTATGGAATGCGTCATAGGAGTATGGTGTCATCACTGAGACAGTGATAGCACTAAGGCGGTGAAGAGGATAAACTCGTAGAGCCCTCTTTTGTAATTAGGAGACTTGAGAGAGAGATCTCAAGTAGAGAGTCTTAGGAGACTTAGGAGGTAGAATAGTTATGAGAGAGAGATTGAGAGAACTAGGACTCTGTTGCATTCCAATTTTTGTAAACATTTGTATAGACACACAGAGATAATAGAAAAATAGTTTTCCCTGCATATGGTGTGTTTATGTATTTGTATTCATTGTTATGCTTTTATATGTCATTGATGTTTGAATGTATGAATTGGTGAAGTATTGTATGAGTTTCAATTGTTTCTCGTTGATCCAGGTGGATATTGGTGGCCACCCACCTTTTCCAAGTGGCTCAAAATAGTTTTCTGACAATTTTGGCAATTTACTATTTTTAGCAGTTTTAACTTCTGGGTCCATTTTGAGGGCCCAAATGAAGGTTTTTAGGGATATATATTCTCAATGATATTTGAAGGCATGATTGAGCCTCAAAAATGAATCTCCTCGACGATACCTTTCCAACAGGCTATCACACGCCTAAAATGGAGATCGTATGCAAAAGTTATGACCCCGGGAAGTTGATGTACTAACTTACCCAAATGAGGCTCACATGAATTTTGGCGCTTCATCTCCTAGGGTTAGGTTTTTTGATGTCTAGGGTTTTTGGCATTCTTGTTTATTGTAAAAAGGCCTTCAGAGCCTCATTGTAATCATTTTCTTGCAAATGAGCGCAGCCGTCACATCTCTTCTCAGAGATAAGTCACCACCATTCTAGCAAGCTTGTTTCCGCTGCATTTTACAGTTTCAACTTATTTCCTTATTGAATAGAAAACCAGTTTTATTGTATCTTTGTTATTTTTTGTTAAGCACCTGTTAATAATCTGTAGTCATTTCATTCTGTTCATAAAATCTGGATCAATGGTATCAGAGTGGTCTGCTCCTTGTCGTATTAATGCATGTCCCCAATGAGGTCGGAGTACAAAGAGTTGGGTCTCGAGCTTGTTTCTCTTGAGGACAAAAGCTATCGCACACCCAAGCGACCTCTCATGGAAGGAGAAAAGAAAGATGATAGGACAGGAGATCCTTTCAAACTATTGATTGAGGAATCCCTCACGCAACAAAGGAATGAGATGATGGATAGTTTCGCACAAATCCTTCGGCGGCTACCAACAGGCGACACATATTATTTGAGCGGAGGCGCCACCCCCTTCAAGGTACAAATAAACTTCGATATTCCTATATTTGAAGGTCAGATAGATGTAGATGTTGTAGACAAGTGGTTGAATCTACTAGAAGGTTATTTTTATGTCCATAACTTTTTGAATAGAGAAATGATTACTTTTGCACTCCTCAAAGCCATTCCCCATGTCAAAGATTGGTGGGAAAATTTTTGTGAGCAAAAGGAAATAGAGGAAACCTCATTATCTACAGTCACGACCACCTAGGATTCCTTCAGGGATGCTATTAAGGAACAATACTGCATTGTCGAAGGTTATGATGACTTGTATACTAAATGGACCACGCTGCGGCAAGAAAGAGACCAAGCAGTGCCAGATTTCACGAATATCTTTCATACCTTGCGCACCAATCTGGGTATCAAAGATTCGAAGCAACATCTAGTGCTCAAGTATCGTGGCACTCTACATAGATACATCCATACTGAAATGGAATTTTTGGACATCTCATCCTTGGGCGCAGCCTACCGATATGTTGTCAAAATCGGGCAGAAGCTCAAACAAAAGACATAGCAATTTGGGCCTGGGAACCCCTCACAACAAAAGCCAGGAAAGGGCGTCCCCAACCCATAGAAAAAGGGATAGAGCAAATATGGATAGTATCAGGACAACCATTCCAAGCCGCACGCAAAGAAGGACACCAGAAAGACAAATAAAGATACTGGGATGTGGTGCGACTTCCATAAGAGCCCTTGGCATAACATTGCTGATTGTTGCTCAAAGCAGTCACTGGTGGTTGAAGTGAAAGCCTCTGAATCAGATGTTGGTTCAAAATCTAAGCTAGAACCAGAAAGGGGAAGATGGATCATTGACGTGGAACCTAGTGCCACTCTTTTTACCACCAAGCTCCAACTTGGTGAACCAGACGAGCCAGAAGAAGGAGAACAACTCTTCCATTCACATATGTGGGTAAAAGGTACCCCGCTGCATTTCATCATGGATAGCGGTAACCAGAAGAAACTCATCTCAGCAGAGGTTGTCAAGCGGTTGGCCCTGCCGACAACACTGCACCCACAACCCTACATCATTGGATGGCTCCGCCAAGGAAGCGATCTCCGCGTCAACCAACAGTGTCAACTATCGTACAACATCAAGCCCTTCAAATATGAGGTATTGTCTGATGTTGCTCCTCTCGAAGTTTGTGATGTTCTTTTGGGCCAACCTTATTTATGGAAATGTCATCCTATATATGAGTCTAGGCCTCGTAGTGTTATTATTACTTTGAATAAAAAATTGTACAGGATACCTGAGGCAATTCCACCTAGTGCTATTTCCTTTATATCTGCTAAGCAATGCAGGAAGGTCATCTCTCAGACAGGGAAGTTTGTCTTCTTCGTGATTCGCGCTCAGAATAAGTGAAAGATCACAACCACATCCAGGGTCTCTGCGGCCGACCTCTCCACACAGCATAAGCAAGTAGATAAGGTCGTGGAAGAATACTTAGATATCTTCTCCTCACCTATCGGGGTACCTCTACACTACCAGGTCAAGCACCCCATCGATATGACCCCTGGGGCACTGTTGTCCAATGGGCCAATCTATCGCCACTCTCTGTTAGAGAATGAGGAGATCAAGCGACATATCTAAGAACTTCTCCACAAAGGGCACATCCATCCCAGCTCATCACCTTGCGGGAGCCCAATCGTGCTGGTACAAAAGAAAGATGGAACCTAGCGACTTTGCATTGATTACCGGGCTCTGAATAAAATCACAGTCAGAAACTAGTACTTGATTCCCCGAATCGACGACCTCCTTGATCAACTCATGAGGGCCAAATATTTCAGTAAGATTGATCTGAAGTCTGGCTACCACCAGGTAAGATTGATTCAAATATCTAATTTATTTCTGCAAATGTTTCTCAGAAAATATCAGAATGGCGTCTAATGTGCGCGGCTCTCTTTTTGACTCCTAATATGCATGCATGGTGCATGCAAAAGTGTCTTCATGTGACTTCTGAGATGCATGCATGGTGCATGCAAAAGTGTCTGCATGTGACTCCTGAGATGCATGCATGGTGCATGAAAAAATTTCTGCATGTAAATCCTAAGATGCATGCCATATATCTTCCACATGAATTTCAGAAAACAAATATGAAATGGAGTAGACATCATCTTCAATTATTGGAATACAAATTTCTGCAAAAACTTTTGTAGAAGACTCTTCATAATAAGAAGCCTAATCTTCTGATGGCTTCTCTTCTGGCTCTATCTGTTCAACCTCCTGCATGAAATCTTCACAATATTCTTTATTCCCAAATAGAACCTCCAATCTGGTCCATAATTCATTTGGAGTTAATCCTTGTGATTCTTCATATACTTGATGGAAAAGTTCGGGAGAAACAGACATGCCGATACTTCCTATGGCCATATCTTGTCTATTGAGAAAGTTATTTTTTTCATCAACAAAATCAGGCTCTACTTCCATTGCCATGGTTATTTGGTACAAGGAAGCATAATTTTTGGCTTCCATTCCAAATAGTTATGAGGCGTGAGAAGTATTTCCGACGAATAATCCATCTTTTTGTTGTCTTCAATCTTTTGTACCTACAAAAAATGATTTGGTGTAGCTTTTTCTTAGCAGTCCGTCGGCTCGGATACTATGTAAATGTTTTGAACCTGCACAGAATAGATCTAGCTAGAAAATACTACACACATTTGCAGAGAGAAATTGAGAAAGAATAAACAAGATAGAAAGAATGGAAGAATTCTCATTAACCGTATTCCACACTCAAAGAGTGAATAATTTACAATATATATATAGGATAAATGAGTAACTAATGAGCCATAGTGATGGTCTAGATTGATCTGGACACACACCAATAGTTACAAGAGTAAACTGTCACCTAGTCTAGTCTCTCAGGCAGTTACGGGAGTGAATTGTTACCTAGCTGAGTTAACTAGTCAACTAGTCTTCAATTAACTGACTGAACAAAGAGTAGTGAGTTGGTGATGATCCCAATGTTGCATGGTGACAAAACCAATGCAACATCTAAACTCAACTCAACTAGTCAAACTAAAGTGTCATCTGAAAGAGAATATTCTCCAGGTGGAATATTCTCCCCTAAAATATAGGAGATTGGATAATAACTAATTATGACTAATAAACAATGAATAACCTTAGGAAAAATAAATCCTATGTTTGTGTGAAGTAACTCCAACATCTAAGATGGCTAGAGAAGATCTAGGTAGTTATGCTCATCATGTAGTTCACCATGTACATCGCCACTGTCGATAGGGCCAGGCAGCAGAGCTTATTGGATTCCAAGAACACGACGTCTCTCATCATCTTCGTCCATGGTAAGCACTTAACGAGCTAGGAGGTCGCAAAATCTGGAAATTAGTACTTTCAGCCTATCGATTTTTATTGTTTATATTGAATTTTAGGGTTATAGTATCGTGTATTATATTAAAAGTTCAAATATATGGATCAATGACATTGGCGTGCATTTCAAGATGTAAGTGAATTTACCTCATTTTTTATTAAATTGTCATTTTTAAGAGGTCTATCAGGGGACAATATAATTATGCTTAGCTTGTTGCACTATATATCTTGGACATACAATCTCTTTTACCATTTTTCCTATGTTGATTTTAAGCATCGGGAAAAGTTGTCAGACTTAGCAGTTGTCTTTTTTCTCATATAAATTTTATTTGTTCACAGGGTCTTCTTCTCTGATTTGATATAGTGTTGGCACAAGGGAATACCCAGGGTTCAATGCTACAACAATGCACCAACAAAACCCTAACTATCGACCCTTTCAGCAACACTTGTGAAGCAAATGAAGTCTCACCCGAGGTAGAGGCAGGGGTGGTTGCAAGACATAGGTGTCTGCAACCTTAGCTAGGATATAGATCTGTGATTATAACACTTAGCAATCACCTAGCATAGATTATTCATCAATATTCAACCCTTATGATACTTCCCAGATAGCATAGAGCATCGCAGCATGCACTTAGATCTAAGATAATTCATCACTTAGCCACAACAAGATAGATTAGATTCGACAGATCAAGCACTAAGCATCTTACATACCAGATCTAACGTTCATTCATATCTCAGAAGCACAAAGCATAAATAGATCTCTGTAAACACATCAAAGCACTTAACAAAGGAAGAGACAAACACATTAGGTCGAGGCACATAGCACAAAACACAAATTTACCGTGGTTCACCCCCACCCTGGGGCTATGTCCACAAAGTCTTCTTCTTTATTAGCTTCAGTTAATCAGATTACAACACAGAGCCATCCAAATCCCTTTTCACATAGGACAGAATATCTGCGCAACTCGCTAGATCCTTTTTGCTTGCGCTAAAAGCACAGAGCGTTCTACAATATCCTGCACTTAGTCTCTTACAGTATGCACAAAGCATTTACAATCATTACTAGCACTTAGCACAACTCACAACTCTTTGGTCACATAGATCGCACTCTACTACTCTTCTCCCCCCCCCCCCTTTTCACTTACTCCGCCTATACATATATTTATACATACAACAATGGGCCTAAGCGTGGGTAAACCCACAGGCCAACATCCCTTTCCCATTACATTATCCCCTAAAACCCAAAAAGGACCCAAAAAGGGGTCTAGCTTCCATGATTTGCGCTTCGCATTGCGCTCCATCTTTGACAAGCTGTCGAAGTCCCAAAAATGGTCAAATATGACCAAGTGTTCCTCAAAACTTGGTTAGGGCCAACAGGCCCCCAACACTCACCTGTGACTCATCCCGAGTCACTCAGGTCTGGGTAACTTTGCCTCAAAGGTCTCAAGCTTGGCTCGAGCTTCTTCGACTTGTCTCTATGCTACTGCTTCTTGCTTAACGAATTCCCGAACAACCGCTTCGCTGATAGGTCCTTCCAACTGCTGCTCTACTGAAACAACTACTTGTTCTAGTAGTGTTCCTTGGCCTTCAATTTCTTCAAACAGTAGGTAGGCCGCCTTCTGGCTCGGCTGGAGTATCTGGGTGACTTCCATCACTCTGTTCTGCATGGTAAGAACGAGTTGTTGGGAAATGTGTTGTTCCTGGGATCTCTTCATCCTCTCGATGGGTGACAGGAGCTTGAATTGTGCCTGTACTGTATCTACGTGCTACTTTGCTTCTTGAAGTTGGGACTCCAGTTTCTTCAACTCTGGGTCTTTAGATAGTTGTTCATATATCTGCGCACTTTTGCTACTTAGTTGTTTACATTCTGCAGCAAGTGTTTTAATCCTCTCAACTGCGCTCTAAGCATTCAATTCTCGTTGGTCATGCACTTCTTGTGGAGTCTGTTGTATAGTCTGAAGCTCTAATTCCACGACCCTTTGTTGAAGGTGTTGAATAACTTCAGCCAACTTCATCACTTGGCGCTCTATGGGCTCTTCGGCCTTCTGCTCTAAGCTGGTCACAGAGAGAAATGCTCTGTTGACTGCTTCTTCAATTCCTATCTACTTTGCGAGCAGCTACTCTTTCTCTTTTTGGATATTCACTCTGTCTTCTTCAAATTTTGCTTGGAGAGCATTCTTCTCTTATTGCGCGGCTTGTCGTTGTTCAATAATTTCCTCCTATGCTTTCTTTAGGGCCTGGGTGGCTTGCGCTTTTTCTTCCTGAGCATGTCGAAGGCATACTTCGACTGTATCAACAATCTTGTGGAGCTAAATTGATTCATCTCCCACTTCTATTGTTCCTTATGGAAGAGGTGCAGTAGAGATTGCTCGGCTAGACTGGAGTGCTTGTTGTACTCCTTGGAGGGTGATCTCAATTTGGCTATACATTTGTTCCTGCTTTGCCTCCTGCTTCTCTATGATTTCCTTTGAAGCATCATTGACCGTTGCAACAATGAAATTAAAGTCATCCAACGTGAGGGCAGTTTGTATCTTGGTTACAGGGGTTCTTGGTTTCTTTCTGGAGGAATATTTCATAGGTGAGACCTTCCTTTTCTTCGATGAGTCTTCTTCGTCCCTAGGCGGTGGTACTTCGACTTTCTGTTGTTCAGTTTATGTACCTTCTTCATCATCACCTTCTTCATAGGTTGTCAATATCTTGGACTTCTTCAATCTTCTTCGTCATCTTTTCTTTCTTTGTCTTATTGGGCCCAGGTGTATCCTGCGCAGTTCTGGGGCTGTCGATGTCGGACATTTCTGTGGGGTTTGTTGAAACAAGGAGGTCCACCGACCATTCCTTGGTGATCTCTTCCAGGTCTTCTTCTATCAGCTTATAATAGGACTGAAGCTATTCCTGGTGCTTATCAGCGTGTGGGGTTAGGTATATAAAGTGGCAGTCCATGCTGAACTTTATCAGAGGTCGAAATATCTGTAAAGTGTTTGGGGTTATGCGAGGTTCATTCCTTATGCCTGCTTTCAATTGGTTATAGTACGCGTGGAAAACAAAATTCGATTGCCATTGATTTCTCATGTCATTTGAGTACCATAATGTACTGAACTTCGCGGCTAGTGGCTCAAAGGGGTCAAGGTCTGGGAAGGTTGCACTTTCCGGTAGCTCCCATGCAACAAAAGAGATCAATATCAAGAGCCAGCTACAATGGAATTCATGCCCCTGATCCTGGGCTTCTCTGCAGTCAATCTCCAGTTGATTCAATAGATACTTCACCCAGTTCATTTGTAGTCCCTCTGCGCACTTTCCTGCGAGGTCAACTACAAAGCCATATACTTGTGTTGGTTGATTATTGCGTACCAACTTCCCTGCAATCAGTTGGCATGCGAGGCGCAATGTGCCACTTTCAATAGAAGCTACCTTGTAGCCTCTCGTTCCTTTCTCAACGTCACCATAGGCTTCTTTGATCTTCTACGCAAGAGCGAGGTCTGTGGTCTTTCCAGGATAGTACTCATGGGGATCAGGGCCCTGCATGCTAAGCCCGGTGATCCTATTGATCAGCGTTAGATCAACATTTATGCGACGGTCTAACCACATGTATCCTCCATGGTAACTTGCTAGCAACAATTTTACACAAGCATTCACCTCCTGGTGTCTGTCGAAGTGCGATATTTTCATAACGTTGAGCAAAGTAGACTGCGCGAGGTTCATCATCCATTGCTGAGGGATGAGCTTCGAATTCTTGCCCTTATTTCTCATCAAGTACTTATACAGGGCGAGCATGCTGTAAACTTTACGGTCCCCCAGGTTAAAGTCGCAAAACTTCAACGTTGTAACCTTATCTTGATCTGCGCGGTAGGTGTGTACTCCTTTCGATAGATATGTAGTGACTAGGGTGTATTCAAAGTCTCTAGAGACACTGTCCCTATTAATATCACTGCTTAGAGGGGGTATGTAAGCTGGTAGGATGGATGGCATTAACTTCGCGTTGGCTATGTCGTCCTTATGCTTAGTTCTTCTCTCTGCACCGGCTCGAGATGTTCCTGCTCGAGCAATCAACGTGGAGGCTTGCACTCCTCTCGTCGATGATGCTTGGACTCTGGTGGACATTCTTATTTCTGACATGACTCTCTCAGTCATTGAATTGAGAAGGACCTCTGTGATGGATTCCTTAAGTGCGGTGAGCTCGTCGGACATATGCACTCGGGAAAGATAATCAGGGTCACAATGATCTCAAAATACTGCACTAGGATGAACAATCTTCTTGCAATGATCACTGTAGACAATCACTAGTTCTGCGGGCTTCAACTTTTCAATTGGAAAAAGCGTTCTTCGGGCACGACGCGATGAGCTAAATAGGAAATTCGTCAACGGTCTGCTTGCAATGGGTATGAAGCTTCCATGAACGTTGATCCATCCATTATGGCGTGGTCCAATGTTCTGGTGGTGATCCTTTAATGATTTTCTGTCCGTTCGGGGCGGAAGTCGAATGGGTATATCGGTCCAACGACTATATTGCTTCGCCACGACGAAGTGCCATATGTTGTTGTTCTGATATCCCGACGAAGCTCAATTACTGTGATTTTTCCTTCTGTAAAGTTTCCTCTAGAATCTTCTGTAACTTTTCGATCTTGGCTCTCTTCTTACTTAGCTTCCTAGCCTTCTTCCCACTGAGCTTCGTCTTGGTCATTCTTTTTCCATTCTAATTCTTATCTTCTCTTGACATAGTCACTTCGCGATGCTGAGATTCTTTCTTCAGATCCAAGGGTAATACTCCTTCATCATATGGATTAGGTATTTTGGTCTTCTGTGGTTCCTCTAATGCTCTTATAGCTTCGACATCCAAGTCCCTGGTGTTCAATAGCTTAGATCTGTTCTCTTGTTCTTCCATCAAGTAGGCGATCCTTCTAGTCATAAATTCCATGAGTTCTTACTTCTTCTATTCTAGGGCTTCCTTTTCTTCTTTTCTTCAGATCTGGTCTTTTTCAATCTAGATCTTGCCTAACAAAGATGGAAATGGGGCATGGTCCTCAATAAATTTAATAACTTTTAATTCTTCCTCTGTCGAAGCTCCATGGGTACTCATAGCTATCTGGGTAATCCTGCCACATAGGGTTACCATTTTTCCTTTAAACAACCCTATTTTTCCTAGTGAAGGAACCATAGCAGGCCTTCCTAGGGTTTCCCAAGCACTTTCTGACATAATGTTCATCTGTGGTCTCTCATCCAGAGCACAGTCAATGTCGAAGTCTCCTATTCTTACTTTGATTTTCTCCTTTTCATTGAAGATCTCTAACAAACTAACATCTTTATGTTCATCCGGGGTTTCTTTCATTTTCAGTAACATAATCTTTGATTCTTTCTGGGCTTCTTCTATAATCTTGGTCTCTTGATCTCCTTCAGAGTTTGCTTGTTCCATATTCAGCTTTTCAAGTCTAGCAATCATTCTAGGGAAATTTAGTACTTCATGGTCCATAGCCTTACAACATAGGCAACTAGGGTTTCTCCCAGGGCATTCCTTAGCAAGATGTCCTGGTCTTCTACAACTGTACCAAAGAGTTAATAATCTCTTTCTCTTCAATGATCCTAATCTTTTCTTGTACTGCTTGCTAGGGTTATAATGGCTAGCCTGTAAAAATTTCTTTATAGGATCCTACATCCATTGGTTAGTCCAAAAATTCTTTCTATGCATAGGTATAACATATCTTTCATTATTCTTATCAGATCTATTCATATCAAACGTTCTTTCATCTAACAATGCCCTAGTTTTCAAGCTAGGACAAAATCTATCAAGCATACCTAAATCCATACTTTAGAAACAAAAAAATTCACTTATTTTACTTCTACGGGGCACAAAGCTTCCAGAGCTAAGAACTTTTAACTATTCTTACCTTTATCAGAGCACAGAGCTTACAGATCTTACTTCTTTTCTTCAGTATCAACCTATTTTCTTGCAGATCTGACTTCTTTCCTTCAGATCTGTCCTTCCTTCTTCAACACAGATCTTTTCAGATCAAGTGGATCACTGCGCACTAGGGCATAGATCCATGCACAGAGCTTTCACAATTTCAGGATGAATCTTTGCACAAAGCTTCTTCTGCTTAGTTCCCAGCAATCACAGTTTCAGGTCCCAGCAACGGAACCATTTGTTGGCATAAGGGTAGACCCAGGGTTCAACACTACAACAGTGCACCAACAAAACCCTAACTACCGACCCTTTCAGCAACACCCGCGAAGCAGATGACGTCTCACCCGAGGTAGAAGCAGGGGTGGTTGCAAGACTTAGGTGTCTGCAACCTTAGCTGGGACACAGATATGTGATTATAACACTTAGCAATCACCTAGCATAGATTATTCATCAATATTCAACCCTTATGATACTTCGCAGATAACACAGAACATCGTAGTATGCACTTAGATCTAAGATAATTCAACACTTAGCCACAACAAGATAGATTAGATTTGGCAAATCAAGCACTAAGCATATTACATACCAGATCTAACGTTCATTCATATATCAGAAGCACAAAGCATAAATAGATCTATCTAAACACATCAAAGCACTTAGCAAAGGAAGAGACAAACACATCAGGTCGAGGCATAGAGCACAACACACAGATTTACCGTGGTTCACCCCCACCCTGGGGCTACGTCCACAAAGTCTTCTTCTTTATTAGCTTCAGTTAATCAAGTTATAGCACAGAGCCATCCAAATCCCTCTTCGCATAGGATAAAAGATCTACACAGCTCGCTAGATCCTTCTTCCTTGCGCTAAAATCACAGAGCCTTCTACAATATTCTGCACTTAGTCTCTTACAGTATGCACAAAGCATTTACAATCATTACCAGCACTTAGAACAACTCACAACTCTTCGATCACATAGATCACACTCTACTACTCTTCTCCCCCCCCTCCTTTTCACTTACTTCACCTATACATCTATTTATACATATAACAATGGGCCTAAGCGTGGGTAAACCCACGAGCCGACATCCCTTTCCCATTACATTATCCCCTAAAACCCAAAAAGGACCCAAAAAGGGATCTAGCTTCCACGATTTCCACTTCGTGTTGCGCTCCATCTTTGACAAGTTGTCGAAGTCCCAAAAACGGTCAAATATGACCAACTGTCCCTCAAAACTTGGTCAGAGCCAACATATAGGAACTATGATCAATATTTAGTGACAAAATTTGTGTGCATTAAGGTTGGTTCCTACTTTCACTTTAGTGGATTCGTCTTGTCATATATTCTTGTTTATCATCTATTGTATTAGTGAATGTAGTGTTTGTTGTGTGGGTAGCTCGAACATTTGGTATCATTAAGCATTTTTTTTGTCACTTTGATATTTGCAGGGACAATAAATAGACCCAATATACTATAAGATACATATGCCAGTAATTTATTGAATTAGGTCATGCAATTTTAGAGCGGGTCAAGACTCTATTGTCATTGTATTGTAATGAAACTTACTTGATTGAGCTTTAGGAGAACATTTGACTGATTTCAGTCTAAAGGTGTCGTTTCCTGGACAAGTTTCCAATCAAAGTTAGTATAATTTGCATACTAGTTGTTGGTGGGACAAAATTGGGAAGAACTTAAAATTTTTCTATGATTGTTAGGATCTCTACTAGAATAGGGATTTCTCTTGCTATGATTGTTAGGGTCTCTCTAGATCTTTGCTCAAGATCTAGACATGGAGATTTATTATTTTGATGGGAAGACATGCCTTCCTCTTGCTACTTGCTATTCAAGATCTATATGAGTTGTTGATTATTCAAACATACTAGAAATGCACTAACATAGCCCTATGTACATATCACCTTCTTCAACCCAAATCTAGAAGCAATTGGTTTTGAAGTATGTGCAAAGAAGTATGGTGAACATGTTTTTATTATAAATGTATTATTTCTGCATCCATCTGTCAGGGTACATTTTCTAGCATTATATGTTATTTCTAGACTTCAATTTTACTTTCAGTATGGGAAATTTAACTCATCATTCAAATATGTAAACAATGCTAATTCATTTGTAACATGATTATATTGATAACATTTACATGTGTATCAAAGTAAAGTTGCATTAAATTAGGCTCTACATTTTTTTCATCAAAAAAACTTTATATTTGATATTTCATAGGAGATATCAAAATATACATCTTTAGGGATTTCTGCCACTTTGAGTGATATTTTATTGATGTGAATTTTCCAAGTCTCGTGAGGTGGTTTCCTTTCTAAACATGTTCAAGTTGAATGAATTCAAGGCCTTCAGATTTGAGCCTGGAAAAGATGGTAGTTTTAAACAGTTTTTGCTAGAATTCTAAGTACTATGAAAATATCATGGTAGAATTGTAAGTACTGTGAAAATATCAAGCAAGTGCTTGGAATATTTGGAGTTTGTTTTCAAATTTATAGCCATGACCATGATTTCTTGTGCTTGTGCTTATGATTTGAAGTAAGTTGTGTGGTTTAAATTAGCATTGCAATTGAATTGGAAATAGACATTGTAATATACTTTTATGCCAAATTCAAGGCTTGTAGAATGTGGTGTTGAGCCTTTCTAGAATTCTAAGTACTGTGAAAATATAAAGTTTTCAATGCTTGAATATTTGGAGTTTGTTTTCAAATTTATGGCAATGACCATATTTTCTTGTGTCTGTGATTTGAACTGAGTTATATAGTTTAAAATAACATTGCAATTGAGTTGGAAATTGATGCTTGTAATACATTAAGCATGTTAGTTTTCCATAGTCTTTCTTTGCACTTCTTTGCACTGAATAAGAAGTGTCTAGGTTAGAGAAATTACATTTTGAATGCATGATTGTCTTAAATGCCTTTTAGTGGCTATGGGTTGTTCGCTTTGTGTTGAAATAAAAATGAGTTTTGATATTATAATAATAATGAAGTTCATTTGCAGACATGGTTAGCTCGGTGCTTCTTTGTTTCACCTTCCGTCTATATTTTGAACTTTAGTATGCTACTTAACATTTTTAAGAATCTCCACACATGAACCAACCACAATTAATTTAAGTGGTTGAAGTTTCAAGTATGTTTGGAAGATGTTTGATTCATAGAAGATTTTGACATGTTCTCCATAATGATTCCACACAAAACCAAGCGTGGTGTAGCGACACTTGCTAGGCTAAGGGCTTTTGAAGGGGTTTCCCAGCCGTATTACAAGGAGGAGAGAATGGTTGTTCCAAATAATTTGAAGAAAGTATGGTGTACTTTAATATTTTTATCCTAGGATTTCCCTATCATTTGTATATATGATTATTAAGATAAACACTTTTTTTATCTGTATTATCATTTCTGCATTATCATCATTAAACTCATCTTGTTGGGATTTGAACATGGGTCGGTTGCATAGCGACCAATGCACAATGGATGTATCTATGGTTACTTGAACTTATTGAATTATATGTGATTATATGTTTGATTTAGAGTTTACAATGATTCAACACTAAGTACTGCAATTTAGAAGATGTGACTTAACCTATTCATTTTCACAAATATATCCTTTACATTTTAGAATAATTTGCATACTTTGTCTCTACACAATGTTGAGGATTCAACCAGGTCAAAGTATTGTCTACTAGGAAGGCTTTCCAAGTTGGCTAGTGTTAGTCTCTAATTTTTCTTTTGATCTAGTGAGAAATCCTAATCCTAAACCCCTCCTACCTGCACTTCATTATCTGTTTCGATTTGATTTAAATTATTCATTCCAACTTGTTATGGTTTGCGTTTTAGCTTTTTGGATAATTTATTTAAGTTTGGAGTTTTAAGACATGGTTTTGAATGATGTGTCACTTCATATGTTTGTTTGAACTTTACAAATTCAAATTATGCTAAGTAATTAAAAGTGCTACGAGAATAACATTATTCCCGTAGTGCAAATATGATCATGCCTTAATATGCGCCTGCTGCCCAGATTCCATTATGATTACCCAGATCATGGATTGAAAGTTCGCATGTGTCTCACGATAGCTCCTGAATCATTTGATGATTTAAACCATTACACGATCAGACTGCTCTGTACCTGCAAAGGACTCATTTCAAACCATTCAATTCCCAAAGATTACGATTTGAAACAGTCACTCATCGTAATGATTTTGCTGAATTTTAAGCGCATATGTCTCTTAGAAAAACTGTTATATATTAACTGATTGCAGGCCGCATATTCAGAATCTGAGTAGTGCCAGTTATAGCAGTGTGTTTCAATGGCGCCTAAGAGGAGCGGACAAGTGTTCATATTAGAACCCGAGGGTGTTGAACTCCTTGAAGCTCATCCTCAGATGGCTCAAAGGTTCAGAGATGCTGGTTGGTTCGAATTACTTACCACTTTCCAAGGTCACAATGAATAGGTCTCTATGGAGTTTGCACTGAACTTTGATGGTTACGAAGTGGAGATCAGGAAGCTTCTGATGCTTGTGACAGAACAGACAATTGCCAAAGCTTGCAGATTGGTGGTTGGAGGAGAATGATGGTGGAAGAAGGAGCATGTGGTTACAGAGTTTGTTAATCAATTCTTGCTTCCAGATAAGCAAAATCCAAATTGGAGAAAGGGAGTTCCTCACAGTTGGATCAGACCAGAATGACACACTGCTCTGATTGTTATCCACAGGTATATTACCAGTGAAGGTAGATTCTCACTAATCTATATCTACCACATTAGGTTATTGATGCATCTAAATGGCGATTATCCTTTAAATCTACCTTATTTTCTACTCAAAAGCTTGACAAAGATGTCAAAAAGAGTGCAGTCACTCTCCTCCATTGCGAAGAGCAGCCTATTTCATCATGTCTTAATTAAGACTTTGGTTGTGTCTGCTTTGAGATAAATATAGAAAACCTGGAGCTGGCTCATGCAATCCTTAAATCCCGACCCACAGTCTAGCAAACAGAAGAAAGGAAAAGGAAAAAGAACTGTTACACAGAAACAAAATATTTCAATTGATGAAATCCTCGTCAAAGAAGAAATGCCTGCTATCAGGGTGACGAGGAACAACAGAGGTAAACAACCGAAATTGGATCAAGAAATCGAAATGTTTTCTGAGGAAGATGTTAAAGGGGAAGAAGATTCAGATGAAGATTTTGATATTCAAACTATAGCCAAGCATGAATTACCATCAACCAGTAAAAAGGGCCCTGCAGTCAAAAGGACAAAGAATAAAGGCGTGCCTGTGTCTCAAAAACCTAGAAGGAATTCTACTAGGGTTACCAACAAGTACAGGTTGAAGTCTAAAGCCATGTTCAATCCCTCAATCAAAGAAGAAAACGTCATAGTTATAGAAGATCACTCTAAAGAGGTTGAAGCAGGTACCAGGAAAAAGGGAAGAAAACCTCCATTACATAAGAAACCATAAAAAAGAGGTAAACATATTGTATCATCATCTACAGGACATGTAACAAGAGCTACAACTAGATTGGAAAAAGATAAAGAAATTGTTAAAGGTATTAGTGAGATCCCTGAAAATAATAAAGATTGCCTTGTAGATTCAAATCTCATATCAGATATGCCTGAAGCCATGGATTCGGCAAGTTCTGATGAACATCACAGCTCAGGATTGGTTTCTAAATACCAAGTTAAGTTGAGAGAACCAAAGGTTGCCATAAATCTGAATGAGCCTGCACTTTCTGAAGAGTTCCCTGAATTTAAGGTTAAAGTCAGAACTGATAGAGAAAGGATCAAGGAACTCCAGAAGACAGTGAGATAGTTGAAAAGAGAAAAGGCCCATATAGAACAATAGAGTGCTTGTCAGCAAGAAAGGATTCGAGGTTTCAAGAAGAAGAAGAAAGAGCAAAGGGCATTGCTCAAAGAGCTCAGAGAAATAAACTTCAAACTCTATTGGCATAATGTCGTGCTTACCACAAAGCTCAAACAGAAAACTACCAAGGCTACTGCTGTTATCATATCCTAAATAATATAGCACAATCATGCTTTGATGTTTTCCAGGGAACAGGACAAGATTTACTCGTTTTGGCTTGTGAAATTTAAAGACCGCGAATTGTATGACTAAATCAAACTAATCCCTATTTTGTAGAATCAAATGTAATGCTGGCAAGATCATACAATATCAAGTTGTTGAGCAATGATCTATTTTTGGATTGTAAAATCTCTCTTTGAGCTACCTTCCCTAGTAGATAGATACTATTCGGATCTAGTCATTAAGAGTACACTACATGATAGGATCTGGGATTTTGTTTTTTGAATGGTTTAAATAGGCAGAGGAAAGACTCTGTGGGGGTCAGAAAATTGGAGATCCAGAAGACTTATGTTGAAATTCTCTGTAAGGCATTACTATTCTATTTGACACTTAATAGCAAAGGCATATGGATGGTTAGACACTCTTTTCTACTATGTTTTCTTTCTTCATGCTTGAATTCATTATTCAGATTGCAATGCATTTGTCTCTTGATTGTTAATTAATACAATGAAGAATTTACTGTGGAAGTTATTTTCAAGTGTTGATTTCAAGCTGATGGTCTTGTTTCTTTATGATATTTTGAGACAAGAATTTCTGTGAAGTTGAAAAATTGAAGGCTTCATCCTCTCTTTTTCTTATTGGTCTAATCTATCTATGTGACTACCTTTTATTTAGTCAATGGGATATACTATGCTCTGATTTTGATTTTCATGTTATGATATAACCTTGAGCCAGTTTTCAACCACCTTATTCAAAAAAACCAAATCATAAAAACCTTCAAAACACTTTGCAATAAACTGATGATGCACTAGCTTGCCCTCTCACAGTCAAGTGCAACTTTAGGGACTAACATCTAGCATCTCTGACATTGTTAGGGTAATGCTTTATGTGTCGCATTTCTTAAAAAAAATTCAATTCTATTTGTGTATTTTATCATGATATTTTAGAGTGATGGTTACATTCTACACTACAGTTTAGTCTTTGATTTGTCGATATGCTAAGTAGGAATGCGAAGAGAAGAGAAAAACAAAGGTTCGGGTATCATATGAGAGAAGGAAGCAATCGACAAAATTGAGATCAAAAGTAGTGGACTTGGTTGAAAAGAGATGCAATAAAATACATCTTGGTCAATCACTCATAATGAAGATTGCGACGGTAACTTATAGATAGATTGTAGTTTTTGTGACTGCTAAGGTGGGTATATAATATGCAGAGTACAAATGGTGATTTTCATGGTGGCAACTATTTGTTGAATAATTATTGGGCCGAAAAGATTTAATGAATGATTTAGATTTTCAAATATATTTTATGAAAAGATTTAAAAAATGCTTTAGATTAATTTTGTCTCTTCCTTTGTAGCAGATACCCTGCACTGGCATGTTGATTCCGAGTCGACATGGACCACTCAAGACTTGATTATGTGCCGACATGGACCACTCAACACCATTCCCCACTTCAGTGTATGCTAGTCTGGTTTTTTTTGGGGGGGAGAGGGGGGGTCGTTTCCTTTCCCCACTTCAGTGTATGCTAGTCTATTTGTATATCAAATTTCCAAACGTACCATATTCCAAGATGCAAAGAGGTCACCAGATCGAATCCTATACCCTCTCATATTCAACGTTTATTTCTGTACAGAGGACATTTCCCGAAAACGTCGGAGATAAAGCTGCTGTTGCAGTACCCAACAGCAGATTCGTGCCATATGAATCTCATGACCCGCCAGTACCCAACAGCCAGATTCCTCCAATAACATCGCATCCAGGGCATGGAATCTCTAAACCGAGATACGTTTTACACAGTTCAAGCGTACAGAGCTCCGCCGTCTTCTGACAGATTCCGTTATCGGAATCCATCTTTGACTTATCTGACGTAGACACGCGCTGCATCGTCTGGTTGTCTCCAGCTGGATTCCAAATATCTTCGCTGGTTGGAATTATGCCACGACATTCCGGGGATAACTCCAAAAGTTTACTAAAAGTCCAATTTCATACGAAATGCAATTGAGACCGTAGAGATTAAGGTGACACGGAGTAACCGTAGGTTTTGTTTTGAAACGAAGGCCTTATCAAGGATTTCGGGTTAATATTTTTCATTACCAAAACTCTAAGGGATCATTCATTCCAAGAGGATATGTATTATGAAGAGTGGTTTTGGAGGGATTTTACTTTTTATAGTGGTATTTTTTTAGCAGGTGGTATATTTTTGGGTAAGATATTATATAATATTTAATGTTTTGTATGTTCGGTTTGGTTTTATATTGTATTATTTAAAATTATTTATTAGATTAACTTTATAGACATAAAATTATATATTTTATAAAAAAATGTTTATTAATTTTGATATTTTTTATTCATTTTAATTTTTATTTAAAAAATAGTAATATTTTCTAAAAATAAGAATTAAATCTAAAAATTGCATGTAGAAAAATAGAGAGTGGAGTATTTGATTGTTGATGACTATAAATAATTTTACCAAGCTAATATGCTCCACACCCATTGAAGAAAATTTGAAGGTTGAAGTTCAAAATTTCTACTTGGTTTTTTGAGTTCTAATCAATTTGGAAATTGTTGTTGAAACTTAAGGCTATTCTCACATTACCCTAATCCATAATGACCTTGTACATATGTATTAATTAGGTTTAATTCTTCCCTCTTGTGCATTTTAAGATAAGATCTAACATGGTCCTTATGCATAATGATTTTGTAGCACATATGCATATGTTTTACCTAGATTTAATCCTTCCTTCCCTCTTATACATTTTAATACATAGGTTTAATCCTTCCCTCTTGTGCATTTTAAGATAAGATCTAAACATAAAGTGAGCTTGAACTCATGATAATTCATCTGTTAAACAAGAAAGGAACACTTACATTTATAGGACTGTCACATAATCAACAGATTCCTATTATTATGGATCTGATAACAACACGTAGAGGAAAACGTGGAGTCAACTACAACTAATTTCTATTTTAGGATTTTCTTCATTAATATCTAACACTTCCTCTTAATGGAGAAATTGATTTTCTATCACACTTAATTGTCTTCTACATTTTTCAAAGTTCATCTTTCCAAGAGGTTTGGTAAAGATGTCAGCCACATTATCAGTGGTATAATAGATCAAGTCAATTTCCTTTCACTGTATCTTTTCTCTTACAAAATGGTGTTGGATTTCAATATGCTTTGTTCTAGCATGATAAATTGGGTTGTGAGCCAATTTAATAGAACTTTGATTGTCACATTTGAGAATAGTAGGCTTCATTTGTTTATTGCCAATATCTTCAAGAGTTCTCCTTAACCAACCAACTTCACACGTAGCATTGCATAGAGCTTTGTACTCAGCTTCTGTTGACGACAAAGAAACATTTGGTTTTTTCTTACTGCTCCATGACACGACCCCTGTACCAATGTTGAATGCATATCCTGAAGTTGATTTCCTGTCATCAAGATTTCTGGCCCAATCTGAATCAGAGTAACCTGCCAACTCAACATCACAATTATCAATATACATAATACCAAAATTAATAGTTCCTTTCAGATATCGAAGGACTTTATTTGCAACAACCCAGTGGATTTCAAGTGGCTTAGCCATGAACTGACTAAGGACGTTGACTGAATATGCTATGTCTGGTCTGGTGGTAGTGAGATAGTTCAAACTTCCCACCAAATGGCGATACAGAGTACCATTTGCCTCTTTAGTTTCATCAACACTAGATAACTTAGCATTCTGTTCTAAAGGTGTTGACACTGCCTTGCTTTCACTCATGTTGAACCTTTCCAGAATCTCCCTTTTGTATTTACTTTGAGTGACCATTGTTTTACCACCTTCTCTCCATATTTCCAGACCTAAACAATAATGTATTTCACCAAGATCCTTCATTTCAAACATCTGTGATAACTGAATTTTAATATCTTCAATCAAGTGAGAAGCACTGTTTGTTATAATCAAATCATCAACATATAAAGATACCAAAACAACATTCCCATTTTCATCCATTTTGACATACAAATTAGGATCATTTTTTCTTTTCACAAAACCTTTGTGTGCAAAGAATGAATCAATATTAATATACCAAGATCTAGGTGCTTGTTTCAAACCATATAAAGCTTTCTTTAGCTTACACACAAGATCCTCTTGTCCTTTCTTTATAAATCCTTCAGGCTAAACCAAATAAACTTCTTCTTTTAAATCACCATTCAGAAATGCAGATTTAACATCTAACTGATGTATTCTCCAATTGTGTTGTGTAGCTAATGCAATCATGACTCTAATTGTATTTAACTTAGCTATAGGTGCAAAAGTGTCCTCATAATCAATTCCTTCCTTTTGTGAATACCCTTTTGCAACTAATCTAGCCTTGTATTTGTCAACACTTCCATCTGCATTAAATTTGGTTTTATACAACCATTTACATCCTATGGGAACTTTGTTTTCAGRCAGTTTTGTTAATTCCCATGTTTCATTCTTCATTATTGATTCAAATTATTCATTCATTGCATTTTTCCATTCCTTATGATCTTTAGCTTGTTCATAAGTAACAGGTTCTACAACATTCATTACTTGTGTCATCAATGCATAATCTTTATACTAGAAGGTACCTGAATTGTTCGTGATGACTTCCTTTGAGTTCCACCACTTTCATTTCTTTTGCTCTGTGGTGTAAGATCCCTTCTGGATGAATCAAGAGTGTTTGTAGTATCCATGCTGCTTCCACTTTGTTCCTGTACCTATTTCTACTCTTGTACATGTTCTTGTTCATCATCTATCTCAACTTTTACATGAGCATCATTGTCATAAGGAGTATACCAAACATCATTTTTACTTATCTCATCATCTGTATTCTCATGAAAAATCACATCTTTGCTTGCAATCAACTTATGTGCACTAAGATCAAACAACTTGTATGCCTTATGATCATCATAATAGCCAATGAATATACACTTAACATATTTTGCATCAAGTTTTCTTCTCTCATCTTTTGGAATATGAGCAAACGCCTTGGAACCAAATATTCTTAAATGACCAACTTTAGGTTTATAGCCATAAAGGACTTCAAAAGGTGTTTTCAGATCTAGAATCTTTGTTGGAATTCTATTTTTCAAATAAACAACAGTATTAATGTCTTTTGCCCAAAAACCATTAGAAATGTTTTTACCTTTCAACATGTTGTGAGCACATTCCACTAACGTCCTCTTCTTCCTTTCAGCTACACCATTTTGTTGTGGTGTATGAGACACAATGAATTGTTGAATGATCCCATTGTTCTTGCAGTAGCTATCAAAAGCTCCTGAGGTATATTCTCCACCTTGATCAGATCTTAGAATCTTGATGCATTTTCCTGTCTGCTTTTCCACCATAGTTTTAAACTCTTTAAAATATTCAAATACATCACTCTTTTTCCTTATAAAATAAGCCCAAGTAAATCTAAATTTGTCATAAAAAAATATAAGAAAATACCTTGCACCTCCAAGTGACATGGTTTGCATGGGACCACAGACATCAGTATGTATTAATTCAATTATCTCTCTATGTTTCTTCTCTTTATGCACTGGAAATTCTTCTCTATGTTTCTTCTCTTTATGCACTGGAAATTCTTCCCTATGTTGCTTACCTAGTGCACAAGCTTCACATTCTATATGCTCATTTTTTAGAACAGGAAGTCCTTCAACCATAAATTTCTTCTGAAGTTGCACTAAGTCATTTTGATTAAGATGTCCATACCTGCGATGCCATAGTTCAATGTTGACATTGTTGTAGATGTCAATGCTTGATGAGTGCCCCTTGTTACATCAAGCTTATACAAACCTCCAAATCTTGTTCCTGTGGCTATGCATTTATAATGATTCTGAATATCCTTCACAAAACATTTAGACTGCATAAATTCCACAGTAAAATTTTGATCAGTTATTGTGGAAATGTATATCAAGTTCTTTTTTATGCCTGGAACATACAACACAATGTGAATCTGTTTCATTTGCCCATTAGGCAAATTCACACATATTACTCGAAGACCCTGAATCTTATGTGATCTGTTATCTCCTAAATATATGTGTGTTTCATCTGTTCTCTCATGATATTCATCAAACCATTCTTTGTTATAAGACATATGAGCTGAGGCTCCTGAATCTATGAACCACACACTTTCATCCTCAGTTTTTGGGGATAATGCAACTTCGGAAATAAACAACTTTAGATTCCTAAAACCATCATTGATAGAGGTGTCACATTTCACATAATTTCCATTATGTTTTATGAACTTCTGTTTGATTCATTGGCTTTCCTTTTATAACAATCTTTAGCATGATGATCAAGTTTCCCGCAATAAAAACAATCATCATTTTTCTTATCATGTGCATCAAATTTTGATTGAGTCATACCTCTATTCCTTGGTTGAAACTTGCATGTTTTGTTTCTATCCCATGGCTTTCCCCTGTATGGTTGTTTCCCTTTGGCTACTAACGCCAATTCTAAAGTATGAGAGTCCATCTCAAACACCTTCATTCTTTCTTCTTCTTGTAGAAGAATCCCTGTCAATTCAAAAAACGTAGGTGGTTGTACTCTACCTCCTAGAATTGAAATAAAGACATGATAATCTCTGATTAACCCTTTTAATGTAATAGTTACCATGTCAGAATTTGAAACTTTCTCACCAATTGCACTTAACTGGTCACATAAATCTTTAATTCTTGAAACATAGGTGGTAATATTTTCATTTGCTTCCATTTTTATGGGCAGTAACTTAATCTTCAAAAACAAAATTCTATTTGAGTTTTGTAGTTTCATACAAACCTTTCAATATCTCCCAAGTCTCCTTGGAAGTTTTACAGTCTCTAATGTGTGGAATTAAACTATCCTTGATAGACATCCGCAACAACACTTTAGCCTTTGTTTCTCGTTTCTCCCAATCTGTACCAACAACACTTGTGGGCTTCGCTTCATCTCCTTTTACAATAGCCCACACATTCCATGCTTCTGAAATCGTCAATATCTTAAACTTCCAGCAAATCTTTGAACAACTCAAAAAATATCTGGAAATACCTCTTTAAATGATTTAATTCAATTCAGGCAGAGACTTAACTACTTTCACCTCAGCAATTTGATTTAATTCAGATAACACACAACTCGGAATATGACCCAGAACCCTTCAGAACTTGGCTCTTCCAACTTCAATTCTCCAGACCAGACAACAATCAACAATAAAAAAAAACTGCTCTCTTCTTCTTCATGCACGGAGCACACAGTACACTCTAGTAAATAGGCAGAGAAGGCGCAACAACTCAACTCACACATAACAAATTCAAATCAGCTCTCTGTTCTCTCTAACAATGATCTCTCAATGCTCAGATGCTTCCCTCTACGACACACACTCTTCACGATCTCCACGCAGGCACCTAGGCGCAGCAGTCGTAGCAGGCAGTTCTTTGTTCTCTCAGGCAGTGTGGGCTCGTACCTCAACAAACAATGAAATACTATAAGGTAGAGAATTGAAGAAATAGGTAGCGAAATGCAGCCACAATAGCACGAACACCGCACCTCAACAACAATGAAACAACTCCCTCACGCTCATGGTAGTGGCGACTCTCTCACACCTAAGCTCTGATACCAAAATAGAAAGTGAGCTTGAACTCACGATAATTCATCTGTTAAACAATAAAGGAACACTTACATTTATAGGATTGTCACACAATCAACAAATTCCTATTATTATGGATCTGATAACAACATGTAGAGGAAAACGTGGAGTCAGCTACAACTAATTTCTATTTTAGGAATTTCTTCATTAATATATAACAGATCTAACATGGTCCTTATGCATAATGATCTTGTAGCACATATGCATATGTTTTACTTAGGTTTAATCCTTCCTTACCTCTTATACATTTTAAAATAACTTAGGTAGAATCCCTCGAGTTCTTAAGTTATTTCTTTTGTTTTGTAATAAATTTGGAATGCTTTAAGATTAGGCTAGCCATTTTCCTTAAACTCATTTGACTTAGAAATTTGTCTTAATGACTTATAGAAGAATTTAAATCTTTAATTTTAATTTTAAGTTGGCATGGCATCTACTCATAATAAACTCTCCTTGAAATCCATTTCTTAGAGAAGGACTTAGACTTTATCCTTGACTTGGTTTATAAAATTTTTATAATGGTTCATCCTTATAAATATATGTTTATGTAGATAAATGTTTTCTAGATTATAAACATTATTGTAATTTTACATTTTTGTGATACATAGATCTACATTTAAAAAAATCGTCTTACAACTAAAATAAAAAGATTGAAACATCAATTAAAACTTTAGGTTTACATAAACAACAATGTTAAATGGAAATTCAAAAGTGAAAACAACACATATCAAGAGATGATAGCCTTATAATTAGATGAAATTGTATCTATGCTAGCAAGATCAATGTGGTAGACAACAAAAAAAGATTGTGAACAAAGAGTTTTATCTGCTCATTTAGACATAAGAAAAATACATTGATATCATCAAGGGACTACACTATATTATCACAAGCCTCGGGCTCACTCTCATAGTCCACACACATGTAAGAATGAAAAAACCTTAACTAGTGTACCCACCCTCATCTAGTCAAGCTTGACAAGAGGGAAGGGTGGTTACAAAACCACTTGCTAATAATAATATCAAGGGTGGGGCCGCACATCTCAAGGAGTTTCGTAGTAGAGTACCCTACCCATGCCTATAATGTCTCTTACACATTATTTCATGAAAGGAATTTGTCATAATTATTTCGTGATTGTATAGGAGGAATCTTTCATAACATTGTCATAATTGTTTAAGAGGAATCTACCATAACTGCCATTAAGTGTAAGGAATCTATCATAGGGGTGGAAGGGAATCTCTCCCACTTTGCACACCCATGTTGGAAGGAATCCCTTCCAACATTCATGGCATTCCTTGATTGATGCACCATACTCTTAGGAGAACAACTCGAAGGAACCAAAAACTAACAATCTCCCTTTCTATTGAAGTTGTTCTCCACCATTGTGAGATTCTCTCTTAAAATATCAAAATTCCTCATTAGGGGTTTCTCAAATAATATCGATCGTCTTTGTGCTTTGATCAATCATAAAACATTGGATTATTAGAGAGTGTTCAATCATTTACCATATCGAACATCTTTGTGCTTTGATCAATCATTTACCCTACAATACATAGGGGGCCCTTCAGGTCAGCCAGAGTATGTAAGAGGACCATTTGGTTTTTCCATATCATCAAAACCTGTGTATGGTCCTATTGGTTCTCCCATGCCACATAATTACCACCAGTATCAACCAACAACTTTTGTTCTTGTCTACGTTGGATCCACCATATTTGTCACACTTGAACAATGATCATATATGTCATTCCCCATTTTGGCCTCCCATCCCTGCCAAAATCCCTTCCGACATCCCCAAGTTCAACATAAAACTTAGGGAAGATCCTAATAAAAACATAATGACCTTCCATCTCTGATGTTCTTCGAACTCCTTCATGGATGATTCCATTCGATTACAACTTTTCCAGCGAAAACTCACAAGTTCGGTGGTAAAACGGTATATTGAGCTGCCGTGAAACTCCTTTGTCATTTTTCATTCTCTTTCCATGGTATTTCTAACTCACTTCCAACTGCCCATTCAATATGAAACCGATACAAATATTTTGACTTCTCTTAGGAAATCCTCTTCCACTCACATTTCTTATCATATACATGAGTGGAGGAGGAGGCGACAGTTAATTAAAGCTACCATTGCGGATAAAATCTTAGCAGATTGGTTTACGAAGTCACTTTTTTCGCCTATCGCCCGAGATGTCTCTATGGGAAGCATTGTTACTAAGGAGAAGGCCATCAGGAGTGCTCAATATTTAGACCTGGTATATTCCAAGTCAGGCACATTATACAATATGATCCCTCGTGCTTCTCAACTATCGATTGATTTGTCAAAACCAGCCCCAGGAACCCATGTTTATGGCATAGTAGGCTTAGTAAAACTTCAGTCTTCCACACAATCGCAGACTTGTACAAATACCAAACCTCCTCCCTCTCTTGCACAAACCTCCTAGGTGAATGTGGTCCAATCCAATTCATTTCAACCATCTGGAGGCAAGAAGAAAAACAAGGGAAAATCCAAAAAATCTTATGACCAACAGGAGACTACAAAAACCCAAGACCCCAATGTTGGGGGAAAAAACCAAAGAAAGGAAAAACATCCTTTCATGGTATGTAAGAAAGACCACTTCACCAAAGACTTTCCTCGCCTTGTCGAGGTTAATCAATATCTCGAACGAGGGGGATATCCTTCACAACCAAAAATATTAACCAATCCTTCCCCCTAACAACAACAAATGATCACACAAGTTCTTGCACCCCCACCCGGGGGAAATGCAATGTCCTCAACTGCAAATGTCATGATGGCACTAACCACTAGAGAAAATAACTATGTCTCAAGAAGGAAAACCTTCATCTAAGGATCCTCCATCGACTACTCCACCTAATGGTCCTCTCACCTTAGAGAAACATGTTTTTGAACCTTCTATCTGTTGGAAATATGGCTTCAACAGAGATGACGCAGATGATCAAGGTTGTCATTGATGGCAATCGATTGTTTATGAAGAACAGATGCTGAAACACGCAGCAACACAAATGCGAACACAGATGCTGAAACACGACTGTTGGAAGCGAACACAGATGCTGCAACACAAAAGTGAAACGTAGATGCTGAAACACAGAATGCTGAATCACAGATGCTGAAACACAAATGCCGAATCACAGATGCTGAAACGTAGATGCTGAAACACGACTGCTGCAACACGAATGCTGAAACACGACTGTTGGAAGCAAACACAGATGCTGCAACACAAAAGTGAAACATGCTAAAACGTAGATGCTGAAACACGACTGTTGGAACACGAATGCTGAAACACGACTGCTGAAACACGACTACTGGAA
>JZKD02S0875526.1:495585-538381 GCA_000966675.3 Picea glauca
TAAGACTCACTGCCACTAAGATTAATGATTCAAAGTTAAAAATCAGAGTAAATTGTTAATAAATCTACACTAACTGATTCACCCCCCCCCTCTCAGTTAGTTCATACCTGTAACACTATCCACCCTCTGAAAGGGGTAATTCAAAGGACCACTCATAATCCGAACACTCGGGAAACCCAACACTACAACATAGTGGAAGATCTTTCACATGACCTGTGTTCCATGGTGTCACTCGAAGTACTGCAGAGTTTTCCTTCACAGTGAAAAATCCTTGCTATCATTCACAGGGGGAATCACCCTTCGAAGTCTAACATTATTTCCTTTGACACATAACAGAGTGAACTGCATCTCTCACACCAACTGTCATTGCAAATTACAGTTCGATGTCTGAACAAGAATATATTTCGTACGGTGATCAAAGAAGGAGCCATCACTTTCATTATGTCTTTCTCATA
Organism: Picea glauca; assembly: GCA_000966675.3. Classification (NCBI taxonomy): domain Eukaryota; kingdom Viridiplantae; phylum Streptophyta; class Pinopsida; order Pinales; family Pinaceae; genus Picea; species Picea glauca. The sequence goes on from JZKD02S0875526.1 coordinate 496,041, forward strand.
TTGGAAACCATTGGTTCTCCACAACTCACCACACCTTCAACCATCCTAAAATATTTTGATGGACATTCTTTCAGACCTTGTGAAACTCTCCCATCCTTACCCATCAAGCTCGGAGGTAAGACTGTCTCTAGTAGATGTCACACTCGACTATAATATGTTCTTGGGTTGCACCTGGTTCTACCCAATGAAGGTTTTTGCATCCACTGTATTTTGCGTTATGTGATTTCCCCATCAAGGAAATATAAATGCGATCGGCCAACTAGAATATTTCACACCTGACTTGTGAGCCAATCCTGACACCCATGTTCCCTTCATAAGTGAATCTTCTAGGGGGTATGAAAGCATCGATGTAGGTATGATTAAATATCCATTTCTCATGGAGATATCCCCCTTTCCTGCACTCAAAACCACCCATATCGCTTCTATCAACATGATTTTCTCATCTACCTGTGGATCCCTCAGGTCAATTAATCCTTGGGTGATACCTCATACTGAGGACGTTGACTCACATGGAGCATCTATCCTATTAACATCCATTGATATTGGTCAACAACTACATATTCATGTGGAGTGTGATCAACCTTCTCAGCCCATACGGGTTGTTTACTCTTTTAGTTCCCATGATTTCCATGATACTAAGTTGCCTTCCAAAGAGGCCATCCTAGAAGTCGTCGCTTCCATTGATAATCCCAGAGAGGATGAGGATCATCACACCTTCCTCCCTGATTTGGAATTGATGAGAGTTAACATGATGAGTCTTTATTCGTGACTAGGGGCATTGACTGGGGCATCGAGTCGACCTCCCATTTTTTACCCTTTTTCTCCTCGGATTTCTTTTTCAAAACTTTCCATTGAATCCTATGCTTCCCCTCCCTTCGAAGATTCATGTTTTATACCCCCTTTACATCTTTATGGGTCTCATCAAGGAGCTTTCATCGCTCACAAAATCACTCATGTTGAGTACCTTCGGTCCTAGACATTCATTCCTATGTAGCATGGCCCCGACATGGTGTGCCATATGATGCCTCCAATTGCTCATAAGTTCATCGATTATGAAAAATATCCTTGGCTTGAGCCTTGCAATGGTATCTCCTTTGTATAAAGCATCAATATGCATAGTGCCTTGTATATGTGTTTGGTGTGAGTTCCTTTTGTTTTGTGTACATCATATCCAAAAAATCCAAAAAAAAAGAAGGATTTCACTATGCATGTTGACCTTGGAATCTAGTTTATGTGTGTTGACAGGATTCTAGGGACATTTTTAAGATGGGGAGATCCATTGAACTTGAGTTACATGTCTCTAAATTGGAATATATGGAGAGTTTTTTCCCTTCATTTCCCTCTTTGCATTATTAACTGCCCGCATTACCAACACTATCCCTTAGGTTCCCACCATTTTGTTTCTTAAATGGTCTCCTTTTATTGTCTCTTCCATATTGCTTCTCATTACTACTACACCATTTTCTTCCATTTCTTATTGCATCGCTACCATGCTTGATCGATAGCCACCTAGTTGCTTCCATTTTCAACAGCCCTGGTTGAAAACTGCTATTATAAGTGGTCATCATTTGCTATGTCTTGTTGCAGTCCATTGCTTCAATCATGTTCCATGTGCTTGGAACTTCATCGCATACCCCGAGGTTACTATTACCCCTTTGTCACGCTTGCTAACCAACCATGACAAAGGTACACCATGGAGTCTCCTTTACGCTTTTTTCAGACTCCCTAAACATGAAAATATTTTCGAGTGAGCTTGTTTCCTTTCACACTCATTAATTGGATTTGAAAGGACATCTATTCGGTGTAAGTTTACCCCTTTTTCGGACCGGGTGGAGTAGATACAAAAAAGGAATACTCTAGTCAACATTGGCTAGAAGAGTTCTCACTTGTATTGTTTTATCCTTTTTCAAGCTTGGGAGACTAAATTTATGAAAAATCATACCCTTGGATTCTTCTTTGTCCTTTTATACTCTCTAAATGTGAAATGACACATGATCATTTACTTTCTTGGGCTCATTAAATCCACGAGATTGTATATGGAGTTTTCTTTCGAATCTTTCTAGACTCATTAAATATTGAAAAGACCATCGAGCACCATTCTCTGCGACGGGATCAAGAATAAATCCATGGGTGAGAACATAGAGCATACTTTTATTTTCTTCTGCGCTCGTTAAACATGAAAGAAGGAAAAAAAGTGGGGATTTTTCTATCTAGTCATATTCACAAATGGCAATTGTCTATTGAGTCTCCCTTGAACAATGCACATGTTTTGCGTCTCTGTCCAATAGTTGGGTTATCCACTTTCTTTGAGTCATTACTTTTGATATTATGGTAGCTGCAGGAGGTATTAACCTCCATGTGTAACCCTGACAAGAATAGAATATTCCAAAAAGCAAGAAGAAACCCTAAAGCTTTGGACATAACCCTAGAAGACAAGTCAGCTAAAGAAAATAATTAATACTGAGTCTTTAGCCTCCAAAAAGAGAAGTCAGCCCAGACAACTAAGAAAGAGCAGTATAAATACAGGATGCCAGAGCTCATTTGTACACACACAGCTCGCAACTGCAAAAATTTAGTGCGCACTGTAGAAATTTAGTAAGTGCACAAGTCTGGAGAGTAGATGCAGATGCATCTACTACAACTTGTATTTTTGGTTTTAGGCTTGGACTTTCTCTTGGTTATGGTTTGGAATTTCTACCTTGTGCGCTAGCTGTCGAGAGAGGTATACTACATTTATTGGCTATTGGTTCTAGGGTTGCTTCCATAATTATTCTCTTTGTCAAGGTTAAGGTGCTCGGGGGTGGCTTCGGCCTATGGTTGGTTGACAATATTTCTATATTGTCTATGGTGAAAAGAGAACACCTATTTTTCTAATAGGTTATGGGCCCACACTATCTTCGAAAATTCTAACCCCTGGAAGATAGATTGGGAGAATTTTCCCAGTTACAGTTGCAGTTGCAGTCAAAGTTTTTATTGCAGCAACGAAACCCAAACCCTCTTGTTGAGGCACCTTAAGTGAAGAAATTGACCTAATTTTTGGATAGACTAGTTCTCCCTAAATTAGCACACCTATTGGCACTCTCGGCAAGATAAGACGTCAAGTTTTAGTTTTTGGTCAAAGTCAAAGGTTGACAAAGTAAAAGAAGTCATGACTTATTCTATGAAGTTAGAAAACAAGTTAGAAGGGGATTCTAACTTCAGAGCATGGAAGACAAGGATTGACCTCATCCTTTCCAAGAATAAATTATTGGATATTGTGAAAGGAAAGATCATGGAACCACAAGTTGAAGTAGGAAAAGAGAAGGAACCTCAGAATGTTGCAGTTATGGAAAAGTTCAATAAAATTACATCAATGTTATGAGTATCATAGTGGACTCTGTAAAAGACCACTTGATACCCTACATCTCTCATCTTGACTCATCTAAGAAGAAGTATGATGCCCTAACTAACCTCTTCTCAGTTAGAAAAATTGGACAAGTAATGAGTCTGAAGAATGAGCTCCGTGAGATGAAAATGAATGATGATGATAGCATAACATCATACTTGGTAAGAATATCTTAGTTAAGAGATCAACTACAAGCTATTGAAGAAATCATTTCAGAAAAGGAACTAGTAAATATAGTACTCAATGGCCTTCCCAAGACATGGGATGCATTTTCCGCAAGCATGAACACAAGAAAGGAGTATCCCACATTTGAAGAAATTTGGACTTGTTGTGCACAAGAAGAATCAAGGATTAGCGCAAAAGATAAATTCCAAAGGAAAGATGATGATCAAGCCTACACAACAAAGTTCAAGAAATTCAGGAATAAGAAGAAGGTTGACTCAAGGAAGAAACCAAATCAAGAGAAGGATATGTCAAAAATACAATGCTTCAACTGTCCAAAATATGGTCACTACAAGAATCATTGTCCCGAGTTAAAGAAAAGGAAGGGAACACACAAAGAAACAATTGTCGAAGAAAAGGAACCCTAAAAGAAAGTCAAACAAGATGAAGCAGATTTCTTCTTTTAGTCAAGGTAACAATATTATTCTGTAACATAGTCTTTGTACATACCATGTTTACATAGTTCTTGTATATCTATTTATTAGAAGATAAGATGGTCAATGAAACAACATCTATGGAAGAATAACAAGATAAGGATTACTATTACGATGATTACTAGTCAAGTAATCTATCTGAAAAGATGAAGTACATTGACAATCCTTGGTAACAATTCCTATGGAAGCTATTATATAAGTAACAACTGCCAGATAAGCCGAAATCATAATCAGACTTGAAGAGACCCAGAAGAATTCAAAATAGAAAGAAGTCAACAATTAAGAGGAAATTAGAAAAAGACTTGTGACACTTTGCAGAAGGCAATAAGGATGCAGACAAAAGCATGGACTCTCTTAGATAGAGGGAGCTAATTATAGAATTCATAAAAGAATAGCATGCATTCATGCATGAAGCAAATATTAGGAGGGAGATAATCCTAAATAATATGATCCATTGAGGATTATGAAGTATATGTCCATGCTCCCATTGAAAGTAGCAGCCATGATAAGCAATACGTGTTTAGAAGAAGTCTTCTTCAAAAAGAAGCCTTAAATTATCCTAAGTTGTCCATCTACATCCATGATCCTATGATGAAAGGAAGACGTTGGAATCTTCAGGGCATGTAATCTATAGAAGACTCCATGGACCCAAGAGATAAAGAGAAACATGTGGAATAACATGAAGATTCCAAGAAAGAAAGAAAATCCAGAACAACCAGTTATTATACCAAGAATCACAAGACTACCAGCTTGGTTTGAACCCACTAGAAGTAATCAAGTAGAAGAAATGGAAGTTATGATAAAGAACAGTGTATGTAAGAAAATGTGAAAAATACTTATGAATGGAAGCATTGTGAGATTCAGAATTTCTTCCAGAAGGAGGGAGAATACTATGAAATCTCGTTCCAGTAAACCAGATGTATCTCCTGCAATATCCATGGATTGGAATTTACATGTAAAAGATTGTTCTTCCCAAATAAAGCAGATTAAGAAAGAAGCTTATACCGGAAAGAGACCCATGTATGCAGATATAAGAAGACCTTGTATGGATTCAAACAACTTGATGTAGAGTATCTCATATACAACATAAGCATGGTGAAAAACTTTCTATGACAGAGATAGTGTATCAAAATGGTTACTCATAAATCTAGGATGATGGATTGCTAATCCATGACAAAACTCTCATGATGACAGAAGAAGTGCTACCACGATGTCATGAGCTATCGAGAAACAAAAGTATTGAATTCAACCATAATATATTGTAATGATCATAGCTATATGAAGCCTTCAGAGAAAACCAATGTTCCATGAAAGACCGAAGTACATTTGAGATCAAGCATTATATTATCCATGATGAAGTCCAAGAAGAAAGATGTGGTTCTCTAGTATATATCCACCGATGAGCAGGAAACAAATATTTTGTTAAAGCCTCTGTCCAAGATGAAAAATTTGTGTAATTAAGAAACAAGTTGGGGCTCATGGAGACAACTTCCTTATTGAAAAAGGAAGAGATTACTCCCAGGTTGGGAGGGAGTATTGATATGTTATTGATTTATGGACAATCATTTTTTAGTTTGAAAAATGGTCCAGGATGAGCAGTTCCTTTCCAGTTCGGAAAGTGGTTGAAATTTCTGACGAACAGGCATTTTCCAATTCGTAAAATGGTCCAGATCAGACAATCATTTTCATAATGAAAATGGTTCGATAGATTGTTGATGTACCATAGACAATGATTCCCCTTGTGGCCAGTGTGGGGGAATGGTCTAGGAAAATCATTCTTCTTGGCAGTCACTCTGAGAAGTGGTCAAGTAGAATGGTATGCCTCATCGGGCAGTCATTATTTTGAAGTTCACATTTGTGAGCAGTTTCGAATAATGGTCCATTTTGGAGGTTGGTGCAGGACAATCATTTCCTTAGCAAATGGTCTGGACAATCATTCCCTATGGAAGACTCATTCTCTCCTAGTTGCACTATGATTAGTGTCAGAGAAATGGCCCAGTTAGGTGAATGGTCTAGGTTCAGGAATCAGGTACAAGCATTCCCTAGGGAAGACTCATTCTCTCCTGGTTGCACTATGATTAGTGTCAGAGGAATGGCCCAGTTAGGTGAATGGTCCAGGCTAAAAAATCAGGGAAAATTATTCTTCTATGCTTGAGAAGAATAGTCCAGATAGCCCATGGATGATGTTTTACTTTTTGTGGGCATATGCTCTTCTAGATCTCACAGATGTGAGTGGAAGAATGGCCCAGATGACTTAGTTTATATCATGATATTGTTTTATGCAGGTTGATATAAGATGATATGATTATTATGGAGACTGTATGGCTTTGGATAGTAGATGTATGCTACTGTGGTGGATGTGCTCCACTGGTTGTGACTATGCGTCACTAATTAAGTAGTCGTGTGCTACTTGGTGTGGTTTTGTACCACTAGATAGTAGTTTTGTACTAATATGGATAGACACAGTTGTGTTCTATTGAATGGCATTGTTCTGATTGCCATAAAGACTATCAATAGTGTTGGAAATGATTATCAGCTAGATGGATTGTTAGTTTGTTGGTGGAAAAACATTCTCCAGGAGAAAATTGGTCCAAAACAATTATTCTTCTAGGATGTATCTCTGGATTAGAAGAATAGTCCTTGTATCCCATGGTGTGGCTTCCAACATCTGTTAGAACAATTATTCTTCTAGGACATATGTTAGGATTAGAAGAATGGTTCTTGTATCACTATGTGGAGTGAGTGACTTATTGATCATCATGCATGATTACCCAGATGGAGTATGGCTTCGAGAGATAATGCATTTGATGATATCAAATGATATTGATAGTGATGATGGTGCTCGTGATTTGATCATGAGATAGCCTATGTGGCTATGATTATGCTACCAGTTGAATGGTATGTTTGTGCTCAAGGCCATTGTTTTCAATACCTCCCTAACTAGGAGGGAGTGTTGATATTATGGCAGTTGTGGGAGGTATTAACCTCCACGTGTAACCTTGATAAAAATAGAATATTCCGGAAAACAAGAAGAAACCCTAAAGCTTTGGACATAAACCTATAAAACAAGTTGGCTAAAAAAAATAATTAATATTGAGTCTTTAGCCTCCAGAAAGAGAAGTCGGCCCAGACAACTAAGAAAGAGTAGTATAAATACAGGATGTCAGAGATCATTTGTACACACAAAACTCGCAACTGCAGAAATTTAGTGCACACTGTAGAAATTTAGTAAGTGCTCAAGTATGGAGAGTAGCTGCAGCTACAACTACTGCAGCTTGTATTTTTAGTTTTAGGATTGGAATTTCTCTTGGTTATGGTTTGGAATTTCTACCTTGTGCACTAAATCTTGAGAGAGGTACACTACATTGATTGACTACTGGTTCTAGGGTTGCTTCCGAAATTATTGTCTTTGTCAAGGTTAAGGTGCTCGGGGGTGGCTTCGGCCTATGGTTGGCTGACAATATTGCTACATTGTCTATGGTGAAACGAGCACACCTATTTTTATAACAATTACCATCTCCATGAGTTCTTGAACTCCATAGATTGGTTACTCTTCCATTCATCCACGACGAATCTTTTGGTCATTAACTAGTCAATGATGCCAATTCAAGTCATTTGTTGTGCTGATTTGGTCAAGGGAAGTTATCTTATGTCAACCAATTTCATTCCTTTAGCACATTCATCATGTCCATCCCCGAGTCAGTTGTGCTCTACTCTTACCCTCTTCACACCATCTACCTTTATATTTTTTTTGTCGGTTGATGGGGGATACATCAAGGCCCTCCTTCAACAGATTTCATCTGGTCGACTCAAGATCATTATCTAGGTTTGAAATCTAGAAACCAGTTAGTACCTTGGGAATTCCAAACATCAGTGGCAGGCTTCCTTGCATTTCAATAGTGGGTTTACATCATTGGCTCATGTTGAATGAATCTATGAGTGTTCGACTTCAACTCAACTATTCACACTCGTTACATTGTACTAGGTATATTGGGGTCCATATTAATCATCGGTGGATTCCTTCATGTATGTTAATGGTCTCCATCAATGACCAGTAATCAAACAGTTTCTACCATGATCGACCTCAACTCATTGATTCACATGTTGTAGATTCATACCATTGGGATTTGGGACAAAGACCATTGGTTGGGACCATTCATTCCTTGATCGTATTCCCTCCCAAAATCTGATGGAATTATTCATGAGTACTTCATAGATCGCTCAGGCATTGAGTTCTCTCACTAATTTGTATCCCGTGACATAGATCCACATTTGTACTTGCCTGTGGCTATGCTCTCACTTGTGACATGGATCCATAGTGTATTCTTTCATGGCCATGATCTAGTTACTTGCACCATGCATCGATCTACAGTTTATTCTTTGGTGGCTATGATTATTTTTTATTACCGAGCATGGGTATGCCCACCTTGAGGATGTTTTCATTATGCAGGTCAGATGATGGTTTCTTTCCAGGTTCCTTTGCCAAAAGCTTTGTGATTTTGTTTGTAAAGTATTTCGGCCATCAGAAACCCCTTTTGACCTCACACTTTATGATCCAAGTGGATATCGGTGGCCACCCACCTATTCCACTAGCTCAAAAAATAGTTTTCAACCTTGGCAGTTTTTCGATAGTTTTTCGGGGTCCAAACTTTTGGGGTCATTTTGAGGCCCTAAACAATGTTTTTTGGGGATTTTGGGCCAATGTGCCTGCCAAATCCACTAATCCGGGCCAGTCGAAAATTATTATTCTCATTTAGAACTTTCCAACGAGCTATAGTGCGCTTAAAACGAAGATCGTATGCAAAAGTTACCACCCCGGGAAGTTGATGTACTAACTTACCCAAACTGGGCCCACATGAATTTTGGTGCTTCATCTCCTAGGGTTAGGTTTTTGGATGTCTATGGTTTTTGACATTCATGTTTATTGTAAAAATGCCTTCAGAGCCTAATTGTAATCATGTTCTTGTGAATGAGCGCAACCGTCACATCTCTTCTCAGAGATAAGCTGCCACCATTCCAACAAGCTTGTTTTCCGTTGTATTTTACAGTTTCACCTTATTCCTTTATTAAATAGAAAACTAGTTTTAATGTATCTCTGTTATTTTGTGTTAAGCATATTTTAATAATCTGTATTCATTTCATTTTTCTCATAAAAACCGGATCAATGGTATCACAACGGTCTACTCCTTATCGTCTTGATGGATGTCCCCAACAAGGTCAGGGTACAAAGAATTGGGTCTCGAGCTTTTTTCTCTTGAGGAGAAAATCTCTTGCATGCCCAAGCAACCTCTCATGGAAGGAGAAAAGAAATATGACAGGATAGGATATCCTTTCAAAATGTTGCTTGAGGAATCCCTCACACAACACAGGAACGAGATGATGGATAGTTTCGCGCAAATCCTTCGGCGACTACCAACAGGTAACACATCTTCCTCGAGCAGAGACGTCGCCCCCTTCAAGGTACAAATCAACTTCGATATTCCTATATTTGAAGGTCAGATAGACACATATGTTATAGACAAGTGGTTGAATCTACTAGAAGGGTATTTCTCTATCCATAACTTTTTGAATAGAGAAAATATTACTTTTGCACTCCTCAAATCCGTTCCCCATGTCAAAGATTGGTGGGAAAATTTCAGTGAGAAAAAGAAAATAGAAGAACCCTCATTATTTACAGTCACGGCCACCTGGGAATCCTTCAAGGATTCTATTAAGGAACAATACTACCCATTCAGAAGTTATGAAGATTTGTATACCAAATGGACCACACTGCAGCAAGAAAGAGACCAAGAAGTGTCAGAGTTCACAAATATCTTCCATACCTTGCACACCAAGCTGGGTATCAAAGATTCAGAGTGACATTTGGTGCTCAAGTATCATGGTTCTCTGCATAAATACATTCAGACCGAAATGGAATTTCTGGACATCTTGTCCTTGGGCACAGCCTACCGATATGTCGTCAAAATGGAGCAGAAGCTCAAACAAAAGACATGACAATTTGGGCCTGGGAACTCCTCACAAAAAAATCTAGGAAAGGGAGGCCCCAACCCACAAAAAAAAGGACAGAGAAAAGATGGACATTATCAGGAAAACCAGTCCAAGCCACAAGCAAAGAAGGACACCGGAAAGACAAAGAAAGATACTGGGAAGTGGTGTGACTTCCATAAGAGCTCTTGGCATAACACTGTTGATTTCCACTCCAAGCAGTCGCTGGTGGCCGAAGTCAAAGCCTTTGAATTAGATGTGGGTTCTGAATCTAAGTTAGAACCAGAAAGGGGAAGACGAATCATTGACGCGAAACCCAGTGCCACTGTTGCTACCGCCAAGCTCTAGCCTGGTGCACCAGACGAGCCAGAAGAAGTCGAGCGCCTATTCCATTCATAGATGTGGGTAAAAGGCACCCCACTACACTTCATCGTTGATAGTGGTAGCTAGAAGAACCTCATATCAGCAGAGGTCGTCAAGCTCCTGGTCCTTCCGACAACAACGCACTCACAACCCCACACCATTGGATGGATCCACCAAGGAAGTGATCTTCGTGTTAGCCAACAATGTCGACTATCGTACGACATCAAGCCTTTAAAAGATGAGGTATTGTGTGATGTTTCTCCTCTCGAAGTTTGTAATGTTATTTTGGGCCAACCTTATTTATAGAAACATCATGTTGTATATGAGTCTAGGCATCGTAGTGTTATTATTACTTTGAACAGGAAATTGTACAGGATACCCAAGGCAGTCCCTCCTAGTGCTATTTCATTGATCTTTTCTAAGTAATGCAGGAAGGTCATCTCTCAGATTGAGAAATTTGTCTTCTTCGTGATCCAGGGCCTCTGCGACCGATCTCTCCACACAACATAATAAAGTGGATAAGGTCCTGAAAGAATACTCATATATCTTCTACTCTCCTACTGGGGTACCTCTCCACTGTCAAGTCAAGCATCCCATCGATCTGACCCTAGGCGCACCGCTACCCAATGGGCCAGTCTACCACCTCTCTCTGTTAGAAAATGATAAGATCAAGAGGTAGATCCAAGAACTGATCCACAAAGGGCACATCCATCCCAGCTCATCACCTTGTGGGAGCCCAATCATGTTGGTGCAGAAGAAAGACGGGATCTGGCGACTCTGCATTGATTACCGGGCCCTAAATAAAATCACAGTCTGAAACCGTTACCTAATTCCTTGATTCGACATCCTCTTTGATCAACTCACGAGGGACAAATACTTCAATAAGATTGATCTGAATTCTAGCTACCACCAGGTCCCAATAGAATAGACAGATGTATGGAAGACCGGCTTCAAGTCAAAAGAAGGTCTTTTTGAATGGCTGGTGATGCCCGTTGGTTTGAAAAATGCTCCAATAAATTTTATGAGGATGATGGATGATATCCTATGACCTTTCACCAATACTTTCGTAGTGGTGTATCTAGATGACATCCTCATCTACAACAAGACTTGGGCGGAACACTTGCAACATATTCAACAGGTTTTGCACACCCTGCAATAACACAAACTATATGCAAACTTGGAAAAATGCTCCTTCGGCATGGAAAGGGTCCATTACTTAGGCTACATCATTGATCAACATGGTGTGCATGTGTATCCAACCAATATCCAGGTCATCTGTGACTTGCTAGCCCCAAACACACTCACTGAACTTCTAAGCTTCTTGGGCCTCGCTAATTTCTATCGCAGGTTCATGTTGGGATAATCTCATAAAGCATGGGCCCTCAGCCAAGTAACCAGGGGTGGCAGTAAGGAAAAATTTGTGTGCGGAATGTCCCAACAACAAACCTTCGATAACTTGAAGAAGCGTTTGTGCTCATCCCCAGTACTTTCATAACTGAACCTACAACATCCTTTTGAGATTGAGACAGATGCTTCAGACTATGTTGTGGACACCATTCTCACTCAACATGGCCACCCTGTGGAATATCATAGTGAGACTCTATCAGATGTTGTCTGTAAGCACCCTACTTACGATAAAGAAATTTACTCCATTGTGAAAGCCTGTCACAGTGGAGACATTACATTCTTTGGAAGGAGACAGTAATCCACATTGACGACAAGCCACTATAGTTCATGCAGACCCAAGGTAAATTGTAGAATTACCGCCATCAGAAGTGGTCCACATACTTACAACAATTCCACCTCAACATCAAGTATAAAACAGGAAGTACCAACCGAGTTTTTGATTGCCTCATCTGAAATCCAGTCATGACACTCACCACGGTGCTAGACTCTTGCGACCACGAGACCTCAGGATGGCCCCACCTCTACGAGACAGACCCTGACTTCTCCACCACCTACCAAATGTTGGGTGCCAACTCAGTGGTCGCTAATTTCCATATTCAGGATGGGTTGTTGTGTCGTCTAGTCCATCTCTGCATTCCATCAAGCAAGTGCGCGAAGCTGATTTGGGAAGCTCACTACAGTCAGGTGGCATGACACTTTGGCATCGAAAACACAGTGGCAGTGCTGCAGAAACATTTCTACTAGCCAAAACTTCGACAGGATGTCGGAAAGTATATTAGGTACTGCACCGCCTGCGCTATTGCCAAACCGACCACTAAGAAATAGGGCATGTACACCCCTCTACCTACTCCTATCATGCCATGGGAATCCATCTCAATGGACTACATGTCGGGCCTCCCGTCCACCAAGAGGGGAAATGCCTTTGTTTTGGTGGTTGTTGATCACTTTTCCAAGATGGCGATTCTAGCCACCTGCAAGAAGAACATCATAGCAGAAGCCACTGCCAACCTATTCTTTGAATGAGTATGGGTACATTTTGGGATCCCACAAACCATTATCTCAGACTATGACAGTCAATTCCTCAGCACATTCTGGTAGAGCCTTTGGTCACTGCTCAATACCAATCTCACCAAATCCACTTTCTTCCACCCCTAGATAGATGGCCAAACTGAGGTCGTCAATCAGATGATCGTACATATCCTATGTATGTACAATTAAAAAAAACCTCGCACATGGGATGAGAGTCTTCCCTATGTCTAGCATAGCTACAACTGAGCCCTGCATAGCTCGACTAGCCACAACCCCTTTCAGGTGGGGTTGGGATTCCAACCATTGGGCCCCATGGATGTTGCACTACCCTTGGCGACCACCTCGACCGAATCGTCCCCTACTCCACCATAAGCTGACAAAGCCACCCAGTTCATTGAGCGTATACAAGACATCCGCCAACAGGTTCAGAATATTCTACAAAATTCTAATGCCAAGTAAAAGAAGCACCATGAACAACATCGGGTGCCACATACAATTCATGTGGGTGACAAAGTTTGGTTGCAATTGTAGAAAGAACGCCTTACAGGGCGCCATTGGAATCTCCACCCACTCTGTTATTGGTCGTACACCATCACAAAGGCTATGGGTGACAATTCTTTTGAGCTCAACATTCCCCCTTTCCTTGGCTTGCACCCAGTCTTCAACGTGGCTCTCCTTCGGCCATGTTTCCCACTATTATTGGACACCTCAGAGATAGCATATCAATTGAAACCAATAGAGATCAACCCTAAATGCATGCAATAGAAATCCAATGATCAGATTGTGGACACATAGATCAAGGGCACTCGACAACAAAGGATCCATCTTTATCGAGTCGTCAAAGCAGGGCAGCTCCTGCACCAAGGCAAGTGGCTCACCCGGGGCCAAATTCAACATAAATTCCCTCATATGATGGGGGAACTCAACGAAATGGAGACAATTTCTTCCTAAAGAGGGAGGATTGATCCAGGTGGATATTGGTGGCCACCCACCTATTCCACTAGCTCGAAAAACAGTTTTCCACCTTTGCAGTTTTTCAACATTTTTTCGGGTTCCAAACTTTTGGGGCCATTTTGAGGCCCTAAATGATGTTTTTTGGGGATTTGGGTCACAAGTGACTAGCAAACCCACATAACCAGGCTAGTCGAAAATCGTTCTTCTCAAGTATACCTTTCCAACGGGCTATCGTGTGCCTAAAGAAGAGATCATATGCAAAAGTTACGACCCTGGGAAGTTGATGTACTAACTTACCCATACGAGGCCCACATGAATTTTGGCACTTAATCTCCTAGGGTTAGGTTTTTGGATGTCTAGGGTTTTTGACATTTCTGTTTATTGTAAAAAGGCATTTAGAGCCTCATTGTAATCATCTTCTTGTGAATGACCTGAACCATCACATCGATTCTCAGAGATAAGCCGCCCCCATTCCAATAAGCTTATTTTCCGCTACATTTTACAGTTTCATCTTATTTTGTTATTGAACAGAAAACCAATTTTACTCTATCTCTGTTATTCTGTGTTAATCATCTTTTAATGATTTGTATTCATTTCATTATGCTCATAAAATCCGGATCACTTTAGGGGAAATATGTTATATATTTATTTTTTACCTAATCACTTGATGGGCATCATCTAGGGGTTAACAGTCTAAACCACTAAATTATACCACTTTTACCCTAAGTTTGCAGTACCCATTTTTCCTATTCACGGGTTTCCCTTTTACATCCCATGACTAGAAAGTGTTGGTCACTCCTTGTCTTCTTGAAAAGGGTCATAGGTTTCTCCATGCAAGAATACAGGGGGCGATCAAGTCTGTTACTCCCTATTTAGGATTGGTTTTGTGAGATGAGATTAAACCCCCATATTCTTCGTGGTTCAACCTCAAGAATATTTTCATCTTGGGCATTGAGATCTTATCCAAACTACCCTTTGATCTTATCTCTACTATCCTATAAATAATGGGGGTCTCTCATTGGAAAAAGGACGAGAAAACATAAAGAAAACTTATTCAGACTTGATATTCGTTGTTAGCAGTTATAGTCCTCAAATAGATCTTTCTAATGATGTATCGAGCACCCTAAACAGATATCGTATGCAAAAGCCACGCCCCTAGGAAGTTGACGTATCAAATACCCCCATCGGGGCCCACAAACCTTTTGGCTTTTCATCTTCTAGGGTTAGGGTTTTGGATTTTACTTATGTTAAAAAGGACTTTGGAGCCTCATTGTACTAACTTACCCAAACGAGGCCCACATGACTTTTGGCGCTTCATCTCCTAGGGTTAGGTTTTTGGATGTCTAGGGTTTTTGACATTTCTATTTATTGTAAAAAGGCCTTCAGAGCCTCATTGTAATCATCTTCTTGCGAATGAGCGCAATCTTCACATCTCTTCTCAGAGATACGCTATCACCATTCCAACAAGATTGTTTTCAGCTGCATTTTACAATTTTAGCTTATTTCGTTATTGAATAGAAAACCAATTTTATTGTATCTTTGTTATTCTGTGTTAATCATCTTTTAATGATTTATATTCATTTTGTTCTGCTCATAAAATCCGGAACACTTTAGGGGGAATATGTTATATAGTTATTTTCTACCTAATCACTTGATGGGCATCATCTAAGGGTTAACAGTCTAAACCACTGAATTATACCACTTTTCCCCTGGGTTTGTAGTACCTTTTTGCCTATTCACGGGTTTCGCTTTTACATCCCATGACTAGAAAGTGTTGGTTGCTCCTTGTCTTCTTGCAAAGGGTGATAGGTCGCTCCCTGCAAAAATACAGGGGGCGACCGAGTATGTTACTCCCTATTTAGGATTGGTTTCGTGAGATGATATTAAACCCCTGTATTCTTCGTGGTTCAACCTCGAGAATATTTTCATCTTGGGAATTGATATCTTATCCAATCTACCTTTTGAGATTATCTCTACTATCCTATAGATAATGTGGGTCTCTCATTGGAAAAAGGAGGAGAAAACATAAAGAAAACTTATTCAGACTTGATATTCATTGTCAGCAGTTGTAGTCCTCAGATAGATCTTTCTAATGATGTATTGAGCACCCCAAATGGATATTGTATGCAAAAGTCACGCCCCCGGGAAGTTGACGTATCAACTACCCCCATCAGGGCCCGCAAACCTTTTGGATTTTCATCTTCTGAGGTTAGGGTTTTGGATTTTACTTATGTTCAAAAGGACTTTGGAGCCTCATTGTAATTATAATCTTCTTTCTGATGCGAGTAGCAGCCACATCTCTTCTCAAAGATAAGTTGCCACCATTCTAGCGAGTCTTTCACTCTTTATTTTTATAGTCTTTGTACATTTTCGTTCATTAATAGAAAATTGTGTATTACTGTATCTCTGTGTTTATGGTTGCATCTCTGATACATTTATGTTATATTATTGGATATCCGAGATATCTCGGTACATTTCTTTATTATATCTCCTCTCTCATTTCGTGTCGAAAATAATCTGGATCAGTGGTATCAGAGCAAGATGCTCTTGATCGTTTTTCAGTGCATGTCCCCAACAAGGTCCGAGTATAGAAAGTTGGGTCTCGAGCTTGTCTCTCTTGAATACAATCTCTCTCGCACACCCAAGAAACCCTCCATGGCGGAAGAAAAGAAAAATGACGGAGCATATGATCCTATCAATCTGTTGCTTGAGAAATCTCTCACGCAACAGAGGGACAAAATGATGGAGATTTTTTCCCACATCCTTGAACATCTGCTGATAGCAACAGGCACATCTTCATCAAACAACCACTTTGGAAGCACCTCTCCTTTCAAGGTACAGGTTAATCTTGATATTCCCGTATTTTAAGGTTAGATAGATGCGGATTCCCTAGACAAATGGTTAAATCTGTTAGAAGGTTATTTCTTTGTTCATAATTTTTCCGATAGGGAGAAGATCACCTTCACACTCCTTAAAGATCCCCCCATGTCAAACATTGGTGGGAAACTTACTGGGAGAAAATTTCCACAAAGGAGTCTAGAATATATGGGGTCGAGCCCACTTGGGATTCTTTTGTGGATGCAGTAAAGTAACAATATTACCCTGTTGGCAACTATGAGGACCAATACGTGAGATGGACCACACTGCGGCAAGAGAGGGACCAAGCATTTCCAGAGTTTATCTTCCACACCTTACCACCAAACTGGGTATCAAAGACTCCAAAAGACATTTGGTTCTGAAATATCGTGGGGCTCTACACAGATACATCCAATCTGAAATGGATTTTCTGGACATCTCATCACTCGGTGCTGCTTATCGATATGATGTTAAAATTGAGAAAAAAATGAAGCACCAGAAAAAATGGGAGTTTGGGTCTGTAAATATGCAACAACCAAAGTATGATAAAGACAGACCTAACAAATAGTCTCCCAAAAACCAGTCCAAGCCATAGGAAAAGAAGGGTCATATGAAAACAAAGAAGGACACTGGAAAATGGTGTGATTTCCACAACATCCCCTGGCACAACACCAATGAACGTCGCTCAAAATAGTCATTGGTGGCCGAGATCAAAGACAAGGAGTCGAACCTTGATTTTGAATCTGATTCTGAAAATACTGGTAAAAGAAAGATCATCGACATAGACCCCATTGCTATTGTCATGACCGCAACAATTCAACCAAAAGAACCAACGGATCCTAAAGAGGGGGAGCACCTTTTTCATTCACAGATGTGGGTGAAGGGGACCCCGCTAAATTTTATTGTTGATAGCGAAAGCCAGAAGAACCTCATCTCAGCAGAGGTCATCAAACAGTTGGGATTGTCGAAAACACCACACCCACATCCATACAACTTCGGGTGGCTTCGCTAGGGATGAGATATTTGTGCCATCCAACAATTTCGATTGTCATACGGCATCCAACCCTTCAAGGATGAGGTATTATGTGATGTTGCCCCACTGGATGTTTGTGATGTTCTCTTGGGCCAACCATATATGTGGAAGTGCCATGCTGCTTATGAGTCTCGACCCTGTAGTGTCATTGTTTCTATGGGGGGTCATATCTACAGAATACCATAGGTAGTTCCAACTATTGTTCCACCTAAACAGTGTTGCAAGGTAGTATCTCATACTACAAAATTCATCTTCTTCACAATCTGTTCAAAAGGTGAATAGAAGGATACTGCAACCACTACAGCCTCGGCCCAAGCACCTTCTATCCAACAGAAGCAGGTCAACAAGATTACAGCAAAGTGTAAAGATTCCTTCTGCAAACAACAATCTCATGTATCCAGACTGGTTAAAATGATCCAACCCTTCCAGCCACATGTTTGTGACAACCTTCAACAAGCTAAGCAGCGCAACTTCTCCAACAAGGTAAGTAGCTCATCAAGATGCAGATTCAACAAATGCTTTCCCCTCTCCCCGGGGCACTCAATGCAATGGAGACCATTGCTTCCTAAGGAGGGAGGATTGATCCAGGTGGATATCGGTGGCCACCCACCTTTTCCAATTGGCTCAAAACAATTTTCTGGCAATTTTGGTAATTTACTATTGTTGGCAGTTTTTCGGGTCCTGAACTTCCAGAGCCGTTTTAAAGCCCTAAATGACGTTTTTTGGGCATCAAACCTTCGGAATGGACTCATATTCATTGGAGGTTTGATGCCCAAAAAAGGTTGTTTAGGGCCTCAAAACGACTCCGGATGTTCAGGACCCAGAAAACTGCCAAAAATAGTAAATTACCAAAATTGTCAGAAAATTATTTTGAGTCAGTTGGAAAAGGTGGGTGGCCACCGATATCCACCTGGATCAGGAAATGATTGCATCAAATTATTTGTAAGGTGTAATCCATTTTTTTTTTATCAATAGAAGACGTACAAGATGTTTCCCTTTACCTGGATGCATGTGTAATTGATATATTTCCTTGTGGAGAATTAATGTTTTCATGTGTTATGATACATTATTAGATCTATCATTAATTTATACATGATTAGTTTGATCTCGTGAAAGGTTTTTGTGTCTCTATATGTGCATATCTAAGCTGGTAAGAGGGAATGACATCTTTTCGGAAGCTAACAACTAAGGAGCATTTAGGGACAACCATCGGATCATTGGGTAATCCTTTCATTCTGTCAACTTGTAGGTCCTTTTCATGTATGAATGAGATTTAGGAAAATCTATCATTTTCATCTCTATTCTATCTTAGGTCTAGGAAGAGCCTAAGGAAGTTATCTCCTGTATGTTTCATTTACCCAACAACAAGCCATCTATTGCAACTTTGATTATCCCAAAACAAAACAATGAGCTCCAACATCTAATTTATAAACTCTGCAATCAACTTGTGAAGCTAGATGGCCTCATAATACACATGGTGTTTCCATATACTCTGGTTAAGTTGAATTGAATGCAATTTCCAATTGTTTCCTGTGAAACTAGGAAATCATGCTTAATCCCAAGTTGAAATAGTAACTTGAAGTACTCATCCTTATGGTTGCATATCCTACCCAATCTAAATCTTAAAATCCATGTAGCAACAACTCTCCATGTACCACATAGACCATGTCGTAATGAATTATGTCCTTCAAATATAGGAGCACATGCTTGACATATTCACAATGAATATGTTGAGGTTCAACCTTCAACTAGCTCAAAGTATTTTTTATCACATTATTTTTACTTGTGCAAATCCCTCCACAAGATCCCCAAATCTTGTGTAACTATATAAGAAACTACCATTGTCACCTAAGTAGAATCTTCCCTCGTTTTAGTGATGGAAGAGGTCCACCACAAGGGAGCATTTTGTGGTGACCTCAAAGGATCGAATAGAAAGAATTATACAATCCTACCCACCCCTATCTTGATCACTTGTCAGGTAGGTCTAGTTCTAGGAAGGAAATAAGAAGTTGCAGGGTAATTGTTGTACATGTATGAGACAATAAAAAATTTGCAACATATATTGACAATTGCCACGATAAAGTATGCAATAATGACCTTTTTAGACACTAGACAAGTAAAATTGCTATGGCTATTGCAAATTACAACAGTAATACAATTGTATGACAACAATAAATAGATTGCAACAATGATAATAAATAGTGCTTAGAAAGATAGTAATTGAGCATGAAAAGTAAGCACTAAACAAGTATATTATTATCCAATTGCTATGAATAATTTTTGAACAAGTTAAGCCACTTATAAATAGGTATATGTAGCAAATTAGTGTAGTTTTTAGTGGTTGTAACAAACTTTTATAACAATGGCAAGAAATAATAGAATGCTTCCCAAGGCCATGTGGCATCATATAAGGTAGAATAGTGGGAATGGTGTGTCTCCTCACCCATGTTCATTCCAAATCATCACTAGTACTCTAGCACCATCAAACCCTAGAATGTGATGTTGTCATCAAAAGGAGGGTGATGTCAAGGGCTTAGGGCACTGCGTCCAAGGTGGAAGGAGTTGCATCTCATCTCTTCATGGTGTATGGATATCTATTACTACAACATCCTCCATCCTATGAGTAATAAACCCTAAGGGTACACTACCCAACATGTGTTCTTTCAGCCCATATGTCTGCCATCATGACCAAATCTTCTCAAACCAAGCCCATCTATCCATCATCCAAGTTTCCGAGGATGTGAGATCTCATGTCGAAAGGTGGAAAGTCATTAGATGAATCATTGATCTGCTTCACACGTTCCAAATCCCAGTAATAAGGGCATGACGTCCTGGGCGAAATATGAGGGCGTCTCTCAAAGAACCATGTCAAGGACATCCAAAACAAAGAAGAGTATAAGACAAGGTAAACCAGTGCTCATAAGAGATATTAGTCCTTAAATCATGAAAAGTAAGTTGTTACTTAATATATACTCCATGTAAACAATTCACCTCAATATCCCCTTCAGGCATCACACTAGACCAGAACCTCATGTGAGTTGGAAAGTTTGAATATAGGAGGGCCTTCATCTAACCCTATTAGGCATGCCAACCAAGACAGGAAATAAAATACCTAGGTAAAGGGATAGGTCCCGAGGGAAGCGATGAAAGAAATAAATCCTTCAATAGTGATTGTTATAGTGATATGAATTAGGGCTTACTTCATGGCTTATGGTGTCATCGAATCCATTTCTATGATTTCCTTTGTAGAGGGAACACTTGCTGCTTGAGAAACCCTCTCCTTAGTAATTTTTGTATTCCAAACCCCTTAATTTCCTTTTAATACCCATTTATTATTTGCAAGTCCCCTTTACAATTTTCAAGCTTTATTCTTTCATTTTCTTACTGGGCTCTGGTCCTGTTATGATTGTGCATTCAGTGCATCAGGATAAGGGGTGATTACCATTAGAGGGGGTAGAGATCAAGTTGGCCTGTGGATTTTATAGGTGGCCTTTATCATTTTGTACAATCATATACATATATAACGGTTGCATCAACCTCTAGGCCTTCAACCTCTTTTTCTCATGAGAGAATGGACCATAACTCATTACCGAAGTTTAGTACACTGTGAGAGGCTCCAAGATGGAAAGTGTTAAGTATGGTGGGGAAAGCAACATTACTCTTTTGAGGACCCCCCAATAGTAACCCTTTTCCCTGGATGATGAAAACACGGGACTAGGGCACATAAGCTGACCAACAAGGTGAAACAAGGAAACAAACACAATTTCCCTCATTATCCAAATTCAACCAATGATTCTCATCTACATTCCCAACAAATTAAGTACAATGCTTCACATGAAAGAAGGACTAACATACCTCATGGTGATGTAGGATTACCATCTCCCATACACTGGGTTGTTTGGATGTGATGATCCTTGGCTGATCTATAACTGTAATAGGAAAATGAGGGGGAATGTTGGGCTGCCATATGTGGTCATGCTGATCATCATCATGGTAAGGATCATTGTCTCCATTGTGGGCCATGAGACATGATCTTCTCTAGTTACCCCTGGGCATGGGGGGGGTAACATCTGGTTCCAACATGGGGACATGTGCTCATCGTAGAGTGCATGAGAACCTTAGAATCTCTATATTTTCAAGTCCTACAAACCTACACCCACTTCAAACAACAACACCCTTTAGAAGTATTGGTCGGTGGATGTGATCCATTAAGGCCAGTGATAAATCGAAACCGTGTTGAAAAGAAAAATTTTCACTATAACTATGATAAATCAATAATATACAATGATCAAATGCAAGTTCCTAACATGTATTCATTATATACAAATGAGAATGCAATATATAAAGAAATGCAATATTATACTAGCATGAATGCATGATGCAAGTTTATATACAAATGCAAATGTAGGATGCAAATGCCATACATTACCTACACTAATCTATGCTAGATTGAAATGTTAGGTATAATCATATAATCAATGAAACCATCCCAACATTGTATCAAAATATCTACCCTTGTGCTTGTTGACGCTTGAATCCGTCAAGACCGAAACGACAACCTCATGAGGATGTGAATCCTCCTGCATTTTTATAGAGGTGGTACTCCTATGTCTAATTTTTTTAAAATATGGGACTTTTATAAGAAGTTCGTCAAAAGAAATAAAATAGATATAACAAAAAAAAGGAAAATATTTTAATTTCTTTTAAAAAGAGATTTCCTAAGAATGGGCCAGGAAACACACACATTCATACATTTAAAGCAAATAAACAAAATTCCTCACATCCATCATAGTAGGGTTAGATATTTATGATCACATAAAAAAAAGATTTGCATGCATAAGAGAAATTTGACAGAGTAATACATGGGAAGATCAAAAGGAGATA
Source organism: Picea glauca (assembly GCA_000966675.3). Lineage (NCBI taxonomy): Eukaryota > Viridiplantae > Streptophyta > Pinopsida > Pinales > Pinaceae > Picea > Picea glauca. The sequence continues at coordinate 518,593 of JZKD02S0875526.1, forward strand.
ACGATAGGTCAACCTCAAATACTTTATATTCAGATAAATTTGGGTTACAAAGTACAGTCGAGATTGTTCCCAAAGTAGTTCTCTTGGAATTTCTAAAAAATATATATAGTTCAATACATATTCTATGGAATTAAAATGTGTTTTTCATAATGACCGGGATTGGGGCTCCCGTGGACCATAAAGAAAATATGTATCAGAATGAAATTCATAGAAAGAATAAAGTGGGCGGTGGAATACAACAAGACTTGGCAAGAAGAAAAAAGGAAAATATCAGTCTTCAGTTAAACCTTTCTATTTAAAGAGGTGGAGTAACTGAATGAAGATCTTGATACCGACAATAAGATGTGATCAGTATGAACTTACTATGATGGTATCTCTCCCTTTGTCACTTGCTCATTGATGTCCTTTTATGGCTTTCCTCGACAGTTACAGGAACCATCTCAACCATCATTTTCCCTTCATTGGTGAGCTTGTCAACAACCTTTTTGAACCACTCTTCGATGTAGATCCTCATTGGTGCCACGTTGATTTCATTTCGTATTTTTGTATTTAAGAGTTCACCTTCCAAGTCCCTTAGATCAATAGAAATGTTCTGCAATGTTACTTCAATATCTTGATTTTTGATCGAATAATCAACTAGCCATTTTCCCACTTCATCTACCATATTCAAGAATGCCATAGAATTTTTCAAATGACAACCCTTTAAAGATCTCAACTTGTTCATCAAATGATTTATTGGTTAAGAAAACCGAATTGAGTATCAATTTCGGGTCTTGGACTTCATTGGTGCTGCCAACTAGATCTATCTTAGTTAGCTTCTTGAACAATTCCTCTCTTCTAGTAATGGCCTGGATACATGCTTGAACAATACCATTTAGGGTTTTTACCTTTTCCTTCCAGCATGCGTTTAGTTGTTTTATTCGGTTTGGAGAATGGAGATCCTCCTCTCTTCTTCTTAATTCTGTCATATTACTAAATTTAACACCAAATGGTACAACTGCATGGAGGTAGAAACCTTGATCGTTTTTCAAATCTACTTGCAGATATTCATGAAAAGTGTGTTCTCTCGTTCCAAAAGAGACCATGCTCTTTGACATTTCCCAAGCCTTTGTTATCAATTCCATTATTTTCTTGATATTGTTTTCCACATAACCTTGGACTGATGTGAAAAGGCTTGTCGATCCTTTTAACTTTTCCGCAGGTATGGTAGGCCCGATCATTGCTAAAGGACTAGAAAGTACTTGAAGGGGAATTAAGGCTTCCTCCAATTCTTTGATTCGTTCCTTTAACCTGGCATTATCTTCTTCAAGGCCTTCAATATAGTTGTCTAGAGAATATTCAGTTGCTCGGTGTATCTGGGAAATTTGAGAAGGTCGGTTGTTCTGTAGGTTAATATCTGAATGATATTTCCCCTTCTTATTCTTTACATCTCTTTTCTCAATAATCAAATTTTTGGATTCAATGTCAAAAACATCGCTCTGAAATGAAAAAGACTCTTCTTCGTCGAAGGTCTCTTTCTCAATTGTTTCCATCTGAGGGTTCTGGTGAGCCGTGTTCTCTAGATGATCAACGTTGGGGAACACTTTCTCAATGTCAATTTCGAGTTCCATATCCTTGAGGGAGACATCATGGATATCAATTTCTCCTCGAGGTCCCTCCTCTTCTTGTGCAATGTTTTTTCGTTTCTTCCTCAAGGGAAGTTTATGAGAGCTTTCAATTTTTCTGGAAGGAGGGTTCTTATCTCCTCCTCCGCCTGAAAAACTGTGGGTGAATTTCTTATTTGGGTAGGCCATTGGAGCACTGCTCTGGGATGGTGCATTCTTTAGCATGACAGCCAGGGATTGGGCACTTTTCTCACCCAGACCTTTTCCTCTCTTCTTAAACAACTCATTGGTGTTGAGTATTGTCTTGGTGTCATGAGTGGGAGTTCTTGAGGCATTGTCTCCATCATTATTCAGAATAGTGTTAATGAAAGAACTGTTGAAACCAACAACCAATAGATGTTCTACAAAAATACCACTAGGGTCGAACCATTTTACTTTTTCAACATATTTTAAATTGAGGTTGTGGAAGTGGCATGCAAATTCTTCAATCTTGTTCATATTTCTGAATATGAAATCCCCGACTTTCCAAGGCAGAGGTATGAATTGATTTTTTCTCTTTTCATGGAAAAAATGCAACCAGTAGGTGTACTGCCTTGTTATCTCAACAACACGCATTTTGTCAGATATGTGGCATGAAGGGAAGGAAGGATTTTCTTTGGATCCAAAAATCCTTATAACGTTATAATTTTCCATTTGTTCTAGTGTCCCCTTCATATCGAGGAACTTACTCGCCTGGTCATACATCCGGGGAGAGTTCTTTTCAAACAACAATTCTTCAAAAATTGAGACAAAATCATTAAAGACTTCATAAAAATGTTGGGAGGCCTTGTGTTACACATCAAAATTACTCACTTTGATAGTGTCACAAGTGTCGTCATTACAAAGGTCGCAAGTGTCGCATTTTGCTCACAAAGTCGCAAGTGTCGCATGTTGCTCACAAGTGTCGCAGATGTCAAAGAAATCATATTGTCATGATGCCTATGTCGTGCCTATAACGACATGAGAAAGACACTTGAAACACCTCAAACATCTGATTTGGAAGAGGAGAAATGAGTCAGCAGGCTTGCAAACCTTTTTCCATCTGAAAGAACCTCAAAAACTGAGTTTTTGGAGGGGAGCGCTCCCCCTTACACTATCTCGGAGCACCGACGCTCCCCCTTACACTGTCAGGGAGCGTTATAACACTCCCCTGGCCCTTTTGAGGGAGCGCTATAGATTTTGAGAGCGCTGGCGCCCCCTAAAGCTTACTAGGGAGCGCTACATCTCTTTTATGCCCCTTTTGAGGAAGCGCTACCTATTCTGGGTGGTTGTTAAGCTGTTGATATGAATGGGGGAAGCATATTTTCATTCTTGGAAAGCAGTTGAGCTCGAATCCCTAGTCAAGCCATGATCTTAGGGCAGATCCTCAACTGAAGGAGGCAAATCCTAAACTTCCCCAAAGATATCTCAAGTGGTTGAAGCCTCTCCAAGGCTATATAAGCAAGCTTTCTAATGGTGAAAGGGGACTGCAAAATGAAGAATGATACCAAACTTATGATCTCATAAGGGAGATGGAAAAGGAGAATCACACCAAACTTATGATCTCATAAGTGGTGCAAGAGGGGGAAGAACTGCTAGCATGAAACTTATGATCTTGGAGAAAGTACACAGTCAGCCAAAGGAGAGTGATCAGTGAAGTTGTTGTCATCCAGGTTATGGATCTTTCAGGCAAGGGTTAGACGAAGAGGACTCGACGAAGCTGTCGCATTCGCATCTACGATTGTAAGTATTGTTGTCGTTATTCTCATCAATATGACACGCTTGGCCTGTTTCTTTCTAGTTTGTGTCTAATGTTGCACGAACTTATCATTAACTGATAGATCTATTTTCAAGCTAATATCAATAGAGTAGGAAGTGGTCGTATCTTGTTTGTCCACAGGATCCAGTGAGAAGCAAAGGATCGAAGCGCAACTAGGAGCGTGCAGGGACAAATGTCGATAAAGAGGTACTTCTTTCATCCTTCCTTCTCATGTGTTAGTTTAGATAGATTTGAAAGGAAGTCAGTGACCATGTTAAGCATTTTCTGTCTAGAGTTAGGGTCAAGCTCTTAGAGGCGATCTACCTGTCCGCAAGGAGATTTTCCTACAACACCTTGTGCCTCCACAAAGTTTGATACCAAAAGGTTACTGGGTCAAATTCACAATTTACCTTCTTGCAAACAGATAATCTTGAGAACTGACAGCAATGTGCTATCACCAAAACCAAATAAGATGACATAAATAATTTATTCTCCTTCTTGTATTTCACCAATTAGGAAGAGATTTCAATGGATATCAACTCACCCCAATCAAAGATGGCATGTTCCTTGACCGTAAAATAAAGAATGTAAAGAATCATCCGAGAGATGTTGGATGTGGTCTCTTGTCCTATTATCCTAGTAAAAAGCCATGCAATTTCCCGGAAGGGATATTTAAATAAGCCAAACTACAATCTCGTGATGTCCTCAGGGACGACCGCTAGGTTCTCTTGGAATTCAGGTAAGAGGTCAATTCCATTGTCATGATTTTTCAAAAATTCCCTGCAATCTTCACCTTTGAAGGTGAACATTGGCTCGGGAAGCCTCAACATCTTACGAAAAACCTTGGGTGACAGAGAGACAGAGGAATGGTCCCGCAACTGAATGATCTATTGGTTTGGAATGCATCTCTCAACGCACCAAGTGACCAAATCCTTACAATCAAAAAATTTCGGGACACACCCTGCGCGCGCAATTTCGGACGTCCAGATTACTTCCTTATGGGTAGAAGGGGATGAATAATAGGAATATGCCCTAGACCACGAAAAACTTTGATCCTCGTGCCTAAAAATATTCAGTGTATCTCCATAAAATTGTTGTTGAGTTGCTTCCATAAGTCAATGAGAACATTCCCTTGCTCAAATTATGTTAGGAATGAACGTTGGAGGGAGATTATAATTCTCCCTTTTTTAAATTTACTATCCCTTTTTAATTCTCCCTCCAAACATTTGAGTTAGTAGAAATCACATATGGTTGTTTTGAATGAAATGATTCTATATTCTTTACTTGAAAACAATCTTCAATGTTATAAATGGGATCTCCATCAAGACCAGAACAAATTACATCTCATTTATGTCTCCTAACATGTATAAAATAATCAATATTCTCAATCACATCATTACCTCAATTATAAAATGAAGGGTCTAATGCATCCAAGGGATCCTCTGGTACCTCTTCACTTTTTGAATCATGAAATGAAGAAACATCAAAAACTTGGAAAGGAGTATAAATTACCATGTTCTCATATTCATGTGTAGAATGAATGGAAGCTTCGATGACTTCATCGAATAGAGGAGAAAACATTGGTGTCTCGTCTTCATGAGGGGCCTCTTTGTAGATCAGGTCTTCAACATGGCATGTTTCATCAAAGTGTTCTTCTTCAACATATTCACAAGGTAGTTCATGTTATGCTTTGTGTATTTGGTGATCTTTCTCATGATTCACCCTTTCAGGTTCTCATTCCTTAATCAAATCTTCATTGTCTTCAATGGAATCTTGAGAACCCTCTTCATGGATCTCCTCTTCAACTTCTTGTTCCTTAATGGATTCTTCATCTTCTTCAATAGGGTCATAACATAACCCTTCCCTTTTGAGGGCCACTATGATATTGTGGAGAATATCTTCATGTCTTTGTGTTCTCGGGGCCCACTGCTTGAGAAATTCTTCGATGAATATTGTAAGAGAATATATATTATTCGTCTTGAGAGTATGATTAACCCAATTCTTTTGTCTTGTTTCTATAGATATAAAAAAAAATATTATTATCACATCTTTATGTGTCACATCTATCTCTGAAACATACTTCAAGAAATTCACAACACGGGTAATAGCAAAAAATGGGCTCCCATCAAATTTTGGAAAATTATTCCCCCAAACTGGAGAAAAGTGATTTGGGTATCATGAAACATTTTTAATGTCAAGAGAGGGAAACATTTCATGAAGTTCTCATGGTGCCATAATTCCATTACTTGAGAGTGTGCAACCTCACAAGGTAGAGAATGGCATGACGCCTCAAAATATATCAGTGTAGTCGCCAGATGATCTCCCTTGGATCATCAAAGGTAAGTGAGGGATTCTACCCTCAATGGAGTCACCAGGTAAACTCTTGATATAATGGGCTTCAGGATAAGTTTACCAAAGATATATCGCGAGGAGAATGACTCAATTGTCCTCGAAAACTATGCCAAAATGCTATCACATGATTTGTACTTTTGCTCCAAAATATCCCCAAGTCATATGTAACTATAGAAGAAACTACCACTGTTACCTAGGTAGAATCTTCCCTCCTTTTAGTGATGGAAGAGGTCCACCATAAGGGAGGATTCCCTAATGACCTCGAGGGATTGAATAGAAATAATTATCTAAGCCTACCGCCCCCTATCTTGATCACTTGTCAGTTAGGTCTATTTCTAGGAAGGAAATGAGAAGTTGTAGGGTAATTGTTGTACTTGTACACGACAATAAACAATTTTCAGTATATATTGACAATTACCAAGCTAAAGCATGAAATAATGACCTTTTTAGACACTACACAAGTGAAATTGTTATAGTTGTTGCAAATTACAGAAGTAAGACAATTATATGACAACAATAAATCGATTGCAACGACAACAAGAAATAGTGCTAAGAAATATAGAAATTGAGCATGAAAAGTAAGCACTAAACAATTAGATTATTATCCAATAGCTAGGAAATTTTTTGAATAAGTGAGGCCACTTATAAGTAGGTAAATGCAACAAATTAATGTAGTTTCCAGTGGTTGTAGCAAACTTTTATAACGACAACAAGATATAATTGTTTTAGGTTTAAGGTTAGCAATGTTAGTAGGTTGTTTGAGAGATAGTGAATATTGATTTTAACAACTTCTTTAGCCACAATAACACTCCTAGATCAATTTCATTGTCCTCTAGGGCCTATGGAGTCTCAAATGCATTAAACTTGAAGACTGATCTAGGTGAAACAAAAGAGGTAGATTCTAAGCCCTAAGGTACAAGCATGGTTGGGCCTTAGGAATTAGACTTTGAGGAGGAAGGCACCTCGGGTGCAAGCATGTTTGGTCCCTAGGTGTCAGTTTTCCCTTCTTCTAGCGTCACTTAGGTCAAGGATCAAAGTCTAGGGTTAAAACCCTAAAGTGCAAGAATTTTTGGGCCCTGAGATTTTAATCCTAGCAAGGATGCTTCACAAACTTGGACAAATAAAACATTATGAGGGAAATAAACACTTATTTTCCCCTCTTAGGATTTCAACAAAACAAGGAACAAAATAAGAGAAAAAGACCAAGAAGGCTGAAATAACGAACTTTTTAGAAGTGTTACCCCACTAATGAGTGACAAATGTGACGATCCAAATGAAAAATAATGATAGCCTTCTTATATGAGGCTAGGCATAGCACTTTGTCCACATAACATGTCAAATTTCAGTTAGAAGTGGGGCAAACCCCTCATTTAACTTCTAATAAATTCTAAATTGCAAATAATACATCATAAGGGCCACACATGTGGTGATTTCAAGCCTTCCAAGGATGGGAGAAGCCTCCCAAGGCCATGTGGAATCATCTAAGGTGGAATAGTGGCAATGGTGTGTCTCCTCACCCATTATCATGCCAAATCATCACTGGTACCCTAGCACCATCAAACCCTAGAATGTGACATCATCATCAGAAGGAGGGTGATGTCAAGGGATTAGGGCACTACGTCCAAGTTGGAAGGAGGTGCATCTCATCTCTACATGGTGTCTGGCTATTTTCTACTACAACGTCCTCCATCCTATGAGTAATAAGCCTCGGGGGTACATTGCCCAACATGTGGGATTTCATCCCATCTATGTGCCATCATGACCAAATCTTCTCAAACTAAGCCCATATGTCCATCGTCCAAGTTTCTAAGGATGTGAGAGCTCATGCCGAAAGGTGTAAATTCATTGGATGACTCACTACTCTCTATCATATGTGCCAAAGTCCTACAATAAGGGCATAATGTCCTAGGTGAAATCCTAGGACATCCCTTAAATAACCACATCAAGGCCATCCAAAATAAAGCAAATTATATGACAAGGTAAACCAATCCTCATAAGATTTATTAGTCCTTAAATCATGCAAAGTAAGTTGCTACTTAAGATATAAGCTATGTAAACAATTCACCTCAATATCCCCTTCAAGCATCTCACTGGCCCATAACCTCATGTGAGTTGGAAAGTTTGAATATATGAGGGCCTTCATCCAACCCTATTATGTGTGCCAACTAAGACAAGAAATATAAGACCTAGGTAGAGGGATAGGTCCCGAAGGAAGCAATGAAAGAAATAAACCCTTCAAGAGTGAGTGTGATAGTGATATGAATTAGAGCTTACTTCATGGCTTATTGTGTCATTGAATCCATTTCTATGATCATCTTTGTAGAGGGAGTGCTTGTTGCTTGAGATACCATTTTCTCGGTAATTTTTTCATTATGAACCCCTTAATTTCCTTTTAATACCCATTTATTATTTGTAAGTCCCCTATACAAGTTTCAAGCTTTATTCTTTCATTTTCTTACTTAGCTATGGTCCTTTTATGATTGTGCATTTAGTGCATTGGGACAAGGGGCGATTACCATTAGAGATGGAATATCTCAAGCTAGCCTATGGATTTTATAGGTGGACTTTATCATTTTTTACATAGCATATACATATATAGCAACTGCATCAACCTTTGGGCCTCCAACCCCTTCTTCTCACGAGATAATGGACCATGAACCATTATCGAATTATAGTACATTGTGAGAGGCTCCAAGATGGAAAGTGTTAAGTATGGTGGGGAAAGGAATGTTACTCTTATGAGGGCCCCCCAATTTTACCCCTTTTCCATAGGCGATGACAACACAGGACTAGGGCATGGAAGTTGACCACCAAGGTGAAACAAGGAAACAAACACAATTTCCCAAGCCAATGATCCATTATCCAAATTCAACCAATGATCCTCATCTGCATGCCCAACAAATTAAGTACAACACTTCACATGAAAGAAGGACTAACATACCTCATTGTGACGTTGGATTACCATCTCCCATACACTGGGTTGTCCGGATGTGATAAGCCTTGGTTGATTAGTAACTCTAAGATGCAAATGAGGGGGGATTTTGGGATGCCATTTGTGGACATGTTGATCATCATCATGGTCAGGATCATTGTCTCCATTACAGGCCATGCGACATGATCTCCTTTATTTACCCAAGGAATGGGGAGGGATAACAATATTCATGACAAAAACCATCAAGCCCGGTATTCACGAGATACATAAGGGAACTAGTTAATTTCCTATATAGAGTTGGTTTTGCCAAATTATAATTTGAATTATAAAATATCTTCAGCTTTGGAAGAATAGGATAAGCCAAGGTTTTGCAGTCTAGAATTTGAAATATCTTTAGGATATCTATTATTTACTTCCCTTACCTAAGGTTGAATTCACTTGCATCTTGCCAAACCTATAAACCCGAAAGTAATGCATAAGTCCAATGTACTTCATGTCATATTTTTTCCCATCATTTTCTTGCACCATTCAATGAGCTTCTCAGAACTACCTATAAGCATCACATCATCTACATACATAACTGAAACAAGTAAATCAATTTATCATTTAAATCACAAATATCGAGATATGTTTAAGTATTAATGATAACTCGTGAATCATTTAGCACCATTAGCCCACAATGGGCCTTAATCGATATGCAAAAATGGGTATCTCACCCATGCACCTGAAATTCTATTAATTGATTAATGTATACTTCCTCTTTAATCAGACCATTCAGAAAAGAAGTATTTACATCCATTTTGAATACACTCCAACCAAGAACTGATGCAATAGAAATGACGACTCTGATAGAATTATAGATTGTAATTGGAGCAAAAGTCTTCGTATAGTCAACTCCCTCTTTTTGAAAGAATCCCTTGCCCAGGAATTTGGTTTTGTACTTCTCTATGATCCCATACATTGTGTACTTAATATTTAACATCCATTTGGAATATATGACATATTTCCCCACTGGTCTTGGCATAATATCACATGAATCATTCTTGATTAGGATGAAATTATACTCTTCAACCATGGCATTGCTCCATACTTGCTCTGCATTAGCCTCCTTAAAGAAGGAAAGTCAATGTAGCATAAGAAGGATATACTATAGGTGGATTACTCACTTGAAAACAGAGTTGAGTGCTCCTACTTGCTTTATGTCCTTCAATTTATAGGTAATCCATCTTGACTTCTTGGTTGAACTTAAGGGTAATAATCCCTTTCCCTCAAAATTGAGATCTTATTGATTTGAATTTGAGTATGATTTATGCTTTGTATTAGGCTTTGAATCATCCACCTTCTCACCTTCTACAATATCTATGGGAGGCTCATGAGAACTTGATGACCATCCATTCTCATTAAGCTTTAAATGCCTACTTACCATTATATTTCGCTATACTAGATGTAGATCTAGTAAGCATTGATTGTTTCTCTATACCCAACAAGAATACCCTTGATACTTGAGGGTTCAAATTTAGTTATCTTCTCATTAAGCACATGAATATAAACATGACAACCAAATACATGAAAGTGTGATACATGTGGTTTCTCACCAATAAAGTGTTATTTTGGTGTCTTGTCCTTTAATACCCTATTAGGGAAGCTACTCAAAATGCACACATTTGTATGGCACAACCCTACTCAAAGACACATGTTCAAATCCAAGTCATGGATCATAACCTTGGTTGTCTCTTTGATGGGTTGATTCTTCCTCTTTCTAATCCTATTATATCAATGGTTGTAAGGCTTTGTTGGCTCCCTCTTGATTCCTTCTTCCTTGCAAAATGCATCAGATTCCTTGGAGGTGCAGTCTCTTATTGTTAGACCTCAACACTTTGATATTTTTACCTATATTAATCTCCACAAGAGATTTAAACCCTTGAAACTTACAAAAGACTCCATCCTTGGTATTCATAAAGTAAATCCAATTCTATTTGGAGAAAACATCAATAAATGAAACACAATAAATATTGCTTGTCAAATAAGTTGATGACATAGTTCCACATATATCTTAATGAATTAGATCAATAATCACTTTTGGCATGTGCTTATTGTTTAGTGAAGCATTGTTCACATGTTTGTCGAGTGCACATTACTTGCACACTCGTAGCTTCTCAATCTTGATGTTTGACAATCCATGCATTATGTCCTTCAAGAGTGATTGTGCTTCAGAGTGAAAATGACCATATCTCTTGTGCTCGAAACTCTCCCAACTTGTCATAGTCATGAACTAAGCACCATGTTTCACTAAATCCATAAGCAACCTTACATGCCACCTTTTTTCATACATTTGGCCAAGACTCGGCCATCCTTTTGGCTACAATATATTATGATGAATTTCTTATCACCAAACTCAACCACACACTAAATTTGTCATGGTTGAAATCGAAAGAAGATTCTTACTTACACCAAGAACATACAAAACATTATACAAGTCAATATTTATGATCGACACTTCCAAGATTCAAATTTGGATGCACCCTATAGATGGTCACACTCTCTAACACTAAGATCAATCATCTTGAAAACTTGAAACCCACTTCCATAAAATAAGCTCTGTTTTCTCATTCACTCGTAATAAAAATACAAGGTTGTCCTCAAGGGACTACAATAGCTTCTCACAAGCCTTAGGTTCACTCTCACACTCCACACACTTGAAAAAAGATAAAATCCTAACTAATGTGCCCACCGTCACCTAGTCAAACTTAACAACATGCAAGGGTAATTAAAAAAACCACTCGCTAAAAATAGCCTTGAGGGTGGCAACCTACATCCCAAAGAATATTTCCTGATGAAATGTCTTACCCATTGCTAGAATAAATATTAGACATTTTTCCTTCAAATGAATTTACGATAGCTATGTAAAATAAATCTTTCATAAAACTATCATATCATAACTATGCAAGAAGAATTTACCCTATCATAAATGTAAGGAATTTTTTCATAAGAATGTAAGGGAATCTCTCCCATGTGCCACATACATCCGAATCCCCTCTAATGTTCATGAGTACTTCATGGGTGTGCTATCTTTTTATGATAACAACTTGAAACAATAAAAAATTAACAAGCACTTTATCAACGTCTTTATGGAAAATTTATAATATAATCCGAAATGTCACACTAAGGTCTAGCTAAGAGAGGAGACATAGTTTGCTATGAGAAATAGGATGTGATGCTATGCTACCATGTATTTCCTTAGCACTTTTCTATTTGGATAAGGCTTAGAGCAAGGCATCAAATAAACAAATAGAAATATTTTATTAAACCACTTAAGTGATGAAGTACATATAAACAATTGATAAACAAATAGAAAGATTTTATTAAACCACTTAAGAGATAAAGTACATATAAACACTTTATAATTATTGATTAACCCTCCAAATAATAAAGATGATAACCGTTTGATACATATAGACATGTTTTTAAATAACTTTCCTATTAATATAAAATTCAAAGTTTTTAAATAACTTTTCTACTCATGTAAAATTCAATATTTTTTTTATCTACTAACGTTGTAAAAAATAATATCTATATCTATCTATATATATAAATTTTGATTAATTTATATCATTTATAAAAATTATTAATAAAATTTAAACTTTGTTATATTTGTTATATTGTTCCATAAATAAGGGAGTCCCATACACTAATTTGGTGACTAGCTTGGTTGTGATTTTAAAAATAAATTATTATTATGATTATAAAAAAGTTATTAATAAAATTAAACTTTCTTAATTTATATAATCATTCAATTTTATCAATCTATCTAATCATTTGATATGATTTAATCTGTATAATCATTTGATATGTTCTAATGGTCAATGTAATAAATCATACAATCTATTTGATCTGATCTAGTGGACAATAATTTACAATATATCCTAACCAATTTAAAATTGTGTATGATCATTCCATTTATTTTTTATTAGGTCCTTCTGGGGACATATAGTAATTGCACAGGGGTATTATTTTGCCCGTACAAACAAATGATTTATCCTCAACTTAAAATATCACAAGGGTTGGGTTTTATTTAATATAGTAAAATTACCTTTCTACTTTGTGATTGGATGTTGGTTGTTGATGTCTTCATCATGTTCTAGTCCGAGGGTTTGGTTGCGGGCATAGGTAAACCTTCATTCATTGATCTGCAACATCATTTACTACTATGTATTGAGTGTGTTGCAACAACATTCACTATGCTCATTCTCATTGCCTGGAATTATCTCTCCGACAAAAAAGTTAAGGAGGAGACAAAAATAACTTAGTTGCAATTTATTAACAAGCTTCTAGTTTTCTTTTTAGTGGGCACCATTATCTCGCTGCTTAAAACCCTCTTGGTCAAGGTCATGGCATCTTCCTTCCATATGATTAATTAACTTAAATGAATGTGAGAGTCTTTGTTTAATCAATATGTTCTAGAGACTTTCTAAGGCCTCCATTGATCAAAATTGAGCATTGTCAAATGGAAGAGGAGAATCTTGTGGATGAAGTAGCATAGCTAAAGAAGATTGGGGTTAATGTTTCCATTGATCTCATAGCCCAGAGTGGTCCTTGCACATCAAGGGGAATGGAACTAGAACTAGAATGATGATTTCTAGAAGAAAAAGTAGTGAGGTGATTGGGAAGAGTAGTAGAATCGGAAAACGCTGACATTCTCTAATGTTTAAATTTCGCTGGAAAGCTGTGGACAACAACAAAGAGGAAGAGGGAATCACCATAGACCAATTGCATGAGATCTATCAAAAGAATATCTCCACTTAGAATACGAAGAAAGTAATGGACATTATGAAGCATGGAGTGTTTTCCATGCTTGATAAATCCTTCAACAATGTTGTTCACAAAGACAAATCTGTGATGCAAATAAGAAGTGAATGAGAAGCTAAGACTATTGCCAAAACAAAATCTCAAAAAAAGAGCTAAGCTTGGTGCCAAGTAATATTAATTACTCATACAGCCTCCATTCCATATCATTTTCATGTTTTTTCTACTTTAAATTTCCGATATAGGAAAAATGATTTATGCTTCATCTGTATTGTATAGGGACATTGGCCTTGGGGATTTGATGAGATTCCTCTTAGAGGGGAAGGCAATAAAGGCTATGGGTGTTTTTGAAGGAGATCAAGATTTGAATCGAGTCACTAGTGACTAAGGCTGCCCTAAAAAATTAGGCATAAGTAAAACTCGATTTACTTTTAAATTCCATGCACACAACATATGAGTTTAACAATGGGTTTGTGTATGTATTTATTAGAGGGATAGTCCTTGTGAGAGGCAATTTTATTTTGATTCTGTAGCTAAACGTATTTGGGGGAAAGGAGATCCATTTCCCTCACATTGAATGATACGAAGACTGCAGCGAATAAATTATATTAGATGGTGAATTTCATGATAGGGATAGTCCATTTACCTTATCCTCTCTTTTAAAATAAATATAGATTTATTTTTTTGTTTTTGTTTTTGCTTTCGAGTTTGCAAATTTTTTTTTATTGTTACTAGGCATGAGGATTTGTCATGGACACCTTTTTCCATGAGTGTGGATATTCTTATCCTTTAATTTGAAAACCTTTTTCCTTATGAAAAATGGGTTTTTGTTTTCTAGTTCAAGGGAGGTCAGTTGTTCAATTCTAAATAATGACAAACTAGGGACTTAAACACAAGTGGTTTAAGGCAACGTGTTATTAGGTGTTACTTTTTTCTCTAAATGTTTGCAATATAATTTCTATTTTTGTTTTAGAAGAGGTCATTGCAATATCAAAATTTATGGTGAAAGAGGGTTAAGGTAGAGTGCATGTTGCACAATAGTGGTAGGAATATGGCTTTGTAATAGTGGAAACTTTTCAAAGAACATGTATAGTGATCTAGGTGGATTTTGGTGGCCATCCACCTTCTCTACTGAATCAATGTTTACGAGCATGTGGTTTTGATAAACCGTGATATTCACTCTTTTGATGGGGAATGTATTGTAATTCCCTCTCCATTTGTAATGCAATGTAATGCCTACAATGTTAATGCATCAGATCCCATCAAAACTCTACAACTAAGCACACTTGGGATAGAGTAGTACTGGGATGGGTGACCTCCCAGGAAATCCTAGTGTTTTACATGCCTATGGCATTTTGTAAACTTAGCCCAATTTATCCCATATGCATCATGGGAATTATTCTCCTCTCACTCTCTCATATATATTCGAGGTCAAGGAGGTCCTTTAAGCATGCAATGGAGTGTGATGTAATTCTTATTTGTGAATGAGTGTAGCCAACATCTCTTTCTCTTAGGAGATAAACTACCACCATTCTAGCCAGTTTTTGTTCTATAGTGTCTTTCTATTTTATTCATTAATAGAAGTTGGGTTTCATTGTATTTATGTGTTCTATTCTATGGTTTTTTTCCTATCTCATTTCATTCTCAACATAATCTGGATCAATGGTATCAGGGCAATCTTGTCCTTGTTATTTCTCGAGGCATGTCCTCGAAAAGGTCAGGCTATAGAGAGTTGGTTCTCAAGCTAGTTTCGCTAGAGGACAATCTCTCTCACCAGCCCAAGTGACCTCCCATGGCGGAAGAAAAGAGAGACAATAGAGAAAAATACCCTTACAAGACATTGCTTGAGGAATCCATCGTGCGACAGAGGAAGGAGATGATGGACAACTTCACTCAGATCATGCAAGGACCACGGATGGAAGTTGAGGCATCTTCGACAAACAACCATTTCGGAGGTACAATACCCTTCAAGGTACAAGTCAATTTTGATATACCCTTATTTGAAGGCCAGATAGATTCATATGCTCTTGAAAATGGTTGAATCTGCTAGAAGGTTATTACATTGTCCAAATTTATGAGATCAAAAATATCACCTTTGCACTCCTTAAATCCCTTCCCCATGTCAGAACTTGGTGGGAAGGTTACTAGGAGAGGTACATCACAGATGAATCTACGCCATTCGAGAGAGAACTCACTTGGGCAACCTTTGTAGATTCCCTCAAGGAGAAATTCTACCCTATCAGAAACTATGATGAACAGTACATAATATGGATGAATATGTGTCAAAAAAGAGACCATACAGTGCCAAAGTACACTAACATCTTTCATACTTTTGCACTCAAAGCTGGGTATCAAAGACTCTAAGCGACACCTGGTTTTGAAGTACCACAGTGATATTCACAGGTACATTCAAACATAGATGGATTTCTTGGACATATTTGATCCAAATGGATATCAATGACCACCCACCTATTCCACTGGCTCAAAGAACAATTTTCCATTTTGACAGTTTTTTTACGATTTTTCGAGTCCCAAACTTTTGGGGTTGTTTTGAGGCCCTAAATGATGTTTTTTTGGACTTTTGGGGGGGCATTAATTTTTAATTAAAAACCTTGATCCCTGGCGAAAGTTGTACTTCTCGGATAGACTTTTTCGACGAGGCATCAAATGCCCCAAACAGAGATCATGTGCAAAATTTACGCCCTCGGGAAGTTGGCGTATCAACTACCCCCATCGGGGCCCGCAAACCTTTTGGCCTTTCATCTTCCAGGGTTAGGGTTTTGGATTTTCATTATGTTAAAAAGGCCTTTGGAGCCTCATTGTAAACACCAACATCTTCTCCCGAATGAGCGTAGCCATCACATCTCTTCTCAGAGATAAGCTGCTACCATTCTAGCGAATTCATTCACTTTGTATTTTTACAGTTCAATACATTTGCTCATTAATAGAAATTGTGTATTACTATATAGTTGTGCCTCTTGTTATATATCTGATATATCTCTGCTACATTCTTGGCTCTCTTGCAATATCTTTGTATATTTCTTTGCTATATCTTCGCTCTCATTTCGTGCTCAAAATAATTTGAATCTGTGGTATCAAAGTAGGTCGCTCTTGGTTGTTTTTTTAGTGCATGTGCCCGACGAGGTTCGAGTATAGAAAGTTGGGTCTCAAGATTGTCTCTATTGAGGACAATCACTCTCGCACTCCCAAGAAACCCTCCATGGAAGAAGAAAAGAGAAACAACAGAGTAGAAGATTCTATTAATCTGATGCTTGAGCAAGCTCTCACGCAACAGAGGGACGAAATGATGGAGAATTTTTCCCAAATCCTTCAACACCTGCCGATAACAACAGATGCGTCTTCATCAAGCAACCACTTTGGAGGCAACACTCCTTTCAAGGTACAAGTTAATTTCGATATTCCCGTATTTGAAGGTCAGATAGATGTGGATGCTCTGGAAAAATGGTTAAATCTGCTAGAAGGTTATTTCTCTGTGCACAATTTTTCCGACAAAGAAAAATCACCTTCGCACTCGTTAAGGCTCTCCCCCATGTCAAAAAATAGTGGGAAACTTACTGTGAGAAAATTTTCACAGAGGAGTCTGGAATGTTTGAGGTCGAAGCCACTTGGAAATCTTTTGTAGATGTCATCAAGGAACAATATTACCCTGATGGAAATTATGAAGACCAGTACATGAGATGGACCACGTTGCATCAAGAGAGGGGCCAAGAAATGCCAGAGTTTACCAATATATTCCATACCTTGTGGACCAAGCTAGGTATCAAATATTCTGAGCGGCATTTGGTTTTGAAATATCATGGGGATCTAAACAGGTACATCCAAATCGAAATGGAGTTTCTAGACATCTCATCGTTGGGAGCTGCGTATCGATATGTTGTCAAAATCGAGCATAAATTTAACAACCCAAACAAATGGGAGTTTGGGTCTGCAAATTCGCAACAAAAAAAGTATGGTAAATATGGCCCTAACAACCAGCCTCCAAAAAACCATTCCAAGCCATAGGAAAATAAGGCTAACAAAAAGACGAAGAAGGACACTAGAAAGTGGTGTGATTTCCACAAAATCCCCTAGAAGAACACTGATGAATGTCTCTCAAAATATTCATTGGTGGTTGAGATCAAAGAAAAAGAGATGAACCATGATTCATAATCTGATTCAAAAAATAATGGAAGGAGACAGATCATTGATGCAGACCCCACTTCCACTGTCGTAACCACAACGATCCAATCAGAAGAACCAACAGATCTTGAAGAGGGGGAGAACCTCTTACATTGAAAGATGTGGGTAAAGGGGACCCCATTACATTTCATTGTTGATAGCGGAGGCCAAAAGAACCTCATCTCAGCAAAGGTCGTCAAACAGTTGGTATTGCCAACAACACCACACCCGCAACCATACAACATCGGGTGGCTTTTCCAGGGACGAGATCTTCATGTCAGTTGCTAGTGTCGTATGTCCTATGGCATCAAGCCCTTCAAGTTTGAGGTATTGTCTGATGTTACCTCATTGGATGTTTGTGATATTATTTTTGGCTACCATATATGTGGAAACACCATGTTGTTTATGAGTCTTAACCTCATAGTGTCATTGTTACTCTGGGAGATCACCTCTATAGGATACCAGAGGTAGTTTCGACTACTGCATCGAAAAAATAGTTCAACAAAGTCATCTCTCATACAAAAAAAATTAGCTTCTTCATGATTCAGGTAGAAGGTGAATAGAAGGAAACTGTGACCACTACGTCCTCTGTCCAAGCCCCTTCCATCCAGTAGAATCGGGTCGACAATATTTAAGAAAATAACAAAGATTCCTTCTTCACACCGTCATCTCATGCATTCATACTGGTTAAAAAGGTCCAACCCCTCCAACATCAAGTTCGTGACAACCTTCCACAAGCCAAGCAACGTAACTTCTCCAGCAAGGAAAGCAGTTCACCAAAGTTCAAATGTAGCAAACGCTTCCCCATATCCCACAGGAACTCAATGCAATGGATATCATTTCTTCCTAAGGAGGGAGGATTGATCCATATGGATATTGGTGGCCACCCACCTATTCCACTGGCTCAAAGAATAATTTTCCATTTTGGCAATTTGTTTACAGTTTTTCGAGTCCCAAACTTCTGGGGCCATTTTGAGGCCCTAAATGACATTTTTTTGGCCTTTTGGGGGCTAGGTATATCCAATGGCAGTCCTTGGTCCCTAACAAAAGTTGTACTTCTCGGATAAATCTTTCCAATGAGGTATCGAATGCCCCAAATGGAGATTGTATGAAAAAGTTACGCCCTCGGGAAGTTGACGTATCAACTACCCCCATCAGGGCCCACAAACCTTTTGGCCTTTCATCTTCCAAGGTTAGGGTTTTGGATTTTCATTATGCTAAAAAGGACTTTGGATCCTCATTTCAAACATCATCATATTCTTGTGAATGAGCGTAACCGTCACATCTCTTCTCAGAGATAAACTGCCACCATTCTAGAAAGTTCATTCACTCTGTATTTTTACAGTTATGTACATTTCACTCATTAATAGAAATTGTGTATTACTGTATATATGTGCCTCTTGTTATATATCTGATATATTTATGTTATATTCTTGGCTCTCTTACAATATCTCTGTATATTTCTTTGTTATATCTCTGATCTCATTTTGTGCTCAAAATATGATCCAGGTGGATATTGGTGGCCACCCGCCTATTCCACTTGGACCCACACCATTGTTTCTTTTAGTTTTTCAGTTTCCTTAATTGTAGCACAATTTACTATTTTTAGCAGTTCTTCGGGTCCTGAACTTCTGGAGCTGTTTTGAGGCCCTAAACGACGTTTTTTGGGCATGAATGCTCCAACGAATATGAGTCCGTTCCGGACCCAATATTTGTAGTCAACAATGAAGTCCTCGCATAGATATTTCTAACGATCTATCATGTGCGTCAAATAGAGATAGTATGCCAAAGTTACGACCCCGAGAAATTGATGTACCAATTTACCCCAACGGGGCCCATATTCTGGCATTTCATCTCCTAGGGTTAGGTTTTTGGATGTTTAGGGTTTTGCATTGTTTCTCAATAATATATAGGCCTTCGAGCCTCATTGTAATGGGGAGTTCAGAGGCCAGTAGCCTCCACATCTCTTCTCAGAGATATGCTACCAGCGCCCTAGCTAGTTTATTTCCATTCTGTTTGTAAGCATTTTTCAGTCATTTGTTATTAATGAAATGAAGTCTTATTTCCGTTGCATCTCTGCATTTATGTGTATTTCTGTATTTCATTGTGTTCCTACATAAATCTGGATCAGTGGTATCAGAG
>JZKD02S0875526.1:541393-557548 GCA_000966675.3 Picea glauca
ACCACCGACCCCTGCAGTTCATACAGACACAAGGGAAGTTGTAGAACGATCGCCATCATAAGTGGTCCACATACCTGCAACAGTTTCATTTGAACATTAAGTACAAGAAAGGCAGTACCAATAATGTTGCAGACTGCCTCAGTCGACCACCCAACGTGGCGCTAACCACTATGCTCAACTCTTGCGGGCACGAGACTTCTGATTGGCCGCTTCTCTACACAAGTGATCCAGAATTCGGCCACACATACAATACACTCTTGGAGGGTAAGAAAGTTCCCAATTTTCACCTCTAGGATGCCCTTCTTTGTCACCTGGGACACCTTTGTGTTCCTTCAAGCGAACGTTCCAAGATGATTTGGGAGGCGCACTACAGTCGAGTCGTTGGGCATTTCGGGGTCAAGAAAACCATGGCAGTACTGCAAAAGTATTTCTATTGGCTGAACCTTCGACAGGATGTCGGGAAGTACATCAAGTCCTGCACTGCTTACGCCATTGCCAAACCGACCATCAAGAAGTAAGGCCTCTATACTCTGCTTCCTACCCCCAGTCGACCTTGGGAATCCATCTCTATAGATTACATGTCAGGCCTTCCTTCTACTAAGCATGGAAATGACTGTGTTTTTGTGGTCGTCGACTGATTCTTGAAGATGTCCATTATGATGGCCTGCAAGAAGAATAACACAGTAGAAGCCACTACTAAATTCTTCTTTGAACGAGTGTGGGTACACTTTGGGATCCCACAGTCTATCATCTTAGATCGGGATAGCAGGTTCCTCAGTACATTTTGGTCCAACCTCTGGTCGATGGTGGACACCAAGCTCACCAAGTCCATAGCTTTCCATCCACAAATTGATGGCCAGACAGAGGTCGTCAACCGGATGATTGTACACATTTTGTGCATGTACAACTCAAAGCATCCATGCACATGGGATGAGATCCTCCCCTATGTACAACACAGCTACAACCGGGCTCTCCATAGATCAACCATCCATAGCCCCTTTCAAGTGGGCTTGGGATTCCAGCCACTATGTCCCATTGACGTAGTGATGCCATTTGCGGCTACTCGGGCAGATTCATCCCATGTCCAGTCTGAGGCTGACAAGGCAAAAAGCATCATTGAGCGCATTCAGCACATTCTCCAACAAGTTCATGACATCCTGGACAGAGCCAATGCTAAGTACAAGCAACGACATGATCAACATCAGGTGCCACACAATTTCGAGGTGGGCGACAATGTGTGGCTACATTTGCAAAAGGAGCGACTCGCTGGACCCTACCGCAATATTTTCCCACTCCAATATGCGCCATACACCATCACCAAGGTTGTAGGGGACAATGCCTTTGAGCTCGGTATTTCACCATTCCTTGGTCTGCACCTAGTGTTCAATGTGGATGGCCTTCGGCCCTACTTTCCACCTCTACTAGACACATCTGACATGGAAAAACAACTCACACCAACAGAGTTAAACCAAAATTGCATGGAACAAGCCACAACTGATCGAATTATGGACACACAGGTCAATAACACCCACCAACAGAGGATCCATCTATATCGAGTTGTCAAAGCAGGCGAACTCCTTCACCAGGGCAAGTGGCTCACCAGGGACCAAGTTCAGCAGAAGTTTCCTCATCTCATGGAGGAACTCAACGCAATGGGGACCATTACTTCCTAAGGGGGGAGGACTGATCCAGGTGGATATTGGTGGCCACCCACCTATTCCACTTGGACCCACACCATTGTTTCTTTTAGTTTTTCAGTTTCCTTAATTGTAGCACAATTTACTATTTTTAGCAGTTCTTCAGGTCCTGAACTTTCGAAGTTGTTTTGAGGCCCTAAACGACGTTTTTTGGGCATGAATGCTGCAGCAAATATGATTTTGTTCCAGACTCAATATTCATCATCAACAGTGTAGTCCTCGGATATATATTTCTAACGATGTATCATGTGCGTCAAACGGAGATAGTATGCCAAATTTACGACCCCGGGAAATTGATGTACCAATTTACCCCAACGAGGCCCATATTCTGGCGTTTCTTCTCCTAGGGTTAGGTTTTTGGATGTTTAGGGTTTTCCATTGTTTCTCAATAATATATAGGCCTTCGAGCCTCATTGTAACAGGGAGTTCATAGGCCAGTAGCCGCCACATCTCTTCTCAAAGATAAGCTACCAACACCCTAGCTAGTTTATTTCCATTCTGTCTGTAAGCATTTTTTAGTCATTTGTTATTAATGAAATGAAATCTTATTTCTACTGCATCTCTGTGTTTATGTGCATTTCTTTATTTCATTGTGTTCCTACATAAATCCGGATCAAAATAATTTGGATCAATCTCCTCACTGGGAGTTGCTTATCGATATGCAGTCAAAATTGAACAAAAATTCAAGCATGGGAGTAAACGGGAGTTTGGGTTTGCAATTACCCCACAACAGAAGCATGGAAAAGGCAACCCTAACTCATAGAACAAAGGACAAATCAAGGAGATTCAATCTCAAGAAAATCATTCCAAGCAACTGACCAAGAAGGGTGATGGCAAGTCTAAGAAAGACACCGGAAAGTGGTGTGAATTCCAAAAATACCCTAGCACAACACTAATGAATGTCGCTCGGAATAGTCATCGGTCGATGATCTCAAAGAAAAATAAATAGAACCTGATTCAGAATCTAATTCATATCATAATAAAGGGAAATAGATCATCAATGCAAAACCCACTGGTACCATCGCGGCCACACTAATACAACCAAAAGAACCAAAGAAGCTTGAGGACAGGGAGAACCTCTTCCACTTGCAGATGTGGGTAAAGGGGATGCCAATTTATTTCATTGTTGACAAAGGGAGTCATAAGAACATGATATTAGTCGAATTTGTCAAGAGATTGAAGCTGCAAATGATGCCACATGCCCAACCATACACCATTGAATGGTTGAGCCAGGGATGAGACATTCGTGTCAGCCAGCAATGTCACATGTCCTACGACATCAAACCCTTCAAGGATGAGTTGTTATGTGATGTTTCTCCATTTGAATTATGTGATGTTATTTTAGGACAATAATATATGTGGAAACATCATGCTATCTATGAGTCTCATCCCTGTAGTGTCATTGTTACTCTGGGAGGTCATCTCTACAGGGTACCAGAGGTAGCGTCAACTACTACCACTTCATTGATCTCAGAAAAACAATGCCACAAAGTAATCTCTCATACCAAAAAGTTTTATCTATTCACGATATAGTCATAAGGTGAATAGAGGGTCATTGCGACCACTACAGCCTCGGCCCAAAAACTTTCTATCTAGCAGAAGCAGGTTGAGAATATTGTAGAGGAGCACAAACATATTTCATCCTTCACTTATGGGTGTGACTCTGCACTACCACGTTTCACATTCCATTGGCTTGGTGCCTAGTGGTCCCTTACCCAATGGTCTAATATGTAGATGCTCCCTTCCAAAGAATGAGAGTCTTCCATATGTTCATCATAGCTCTATTGGCCATGGCCCTTTTCAGGTGTGCTTGGTGTTCCAACCATTATCCCCCATTGATATAGCTCTTCTTGTTGCATCTTCACTGACATAGTCCTCCCACACTCAAACCAAGGTAGATCATGCAACTATATTTGTTGAACAGGTCTAGCACCACCACCAATAGGTTCACAAGTCAAGTACAAGCAAGACAACTACTTCAACAAGGAAATCAACTCAACAAATTTCAGATTCAACAAAATTTTCCCCATCTCTCGAGGGAACTTTACATAATGGGGACCATTTCTTCCTAAGGGGGGGGTATTGATTCAGGTGGATCTTGGTGGCCATCCACCTTCTCCACTGAATGAACATTTCCAAGCATGTGGTTTTGATAAACCATGATATTCACCCTTTTGATGGGTAATGCAATGTAATTCCATCTCAATTTGTAATGTAATGTAATTCCTACAACGTTAATGCATCGTATCCCATTAGAACTTCGCAGTTAAGCATGCTTGGGCTAGAGTAGTACTTGTATGGGTGACCTCCTGGAAAGTCCTAGTGTTTTACATGCCTATGGCATTTTGTAAACTTAGACCAATTTATCCCACATGCATCATGGGAATTATTCTCCTCTCACTCTCTCATATATTATCGAGATGAAGGAGTTCCTTTAAGCATGCAATGGACTGTGATGTAATGTTTTTTTGTGAATGAGTGTAGTCGACATCTATTTCTCTTCAAATATAAGCTACCACCATTCTAGTCAGTTTTTGTTCTATATTGTTTTCTATTTTATTCATTAATAGAATTTGGGTTTCACTGTATTTTTGTGTTCTCTGCTATAGTTTTGTCCGTATCTCATTTTGTTCTCAACATAATCCAAATCATATAGATAATCTTTATAATAGCAAAATTAATTCTCAATTTCCAAGTATTTAATATATATTTATAGTAAACATTGGTGTTTCTTCAATTAATTCCATTATGGTATAATAGTTTGGGTTGATATTCATTTGAATTGGGGAACCTTTTTCATATTTATTTTGGAAAAAATAGCCCCTAATTTATTTATTTTCTTTTTAGTTTTTTTTAATGAAAACTCACCTATCTATAAGTAGAAACCTACATTGTAATTTTAGTATTTTATATGCATATTTAATAAGAGAATTTCCATTCTATTTGGTGAAAAAGTTGTCATTGGTGCTTGTAAGGAATTTACAAGTTTAGAGAACGTAGCAATGCTATTAGAGCATTGATTCTATGATTGTAGTATATGTTGATGTTTTGGTAGTTGTTGGAGGTATTAACCTCCATGGATAAACCTTTGACTAGAATAGAATATTTTGGAAGCAAAAGAAAACCTAAACAGATGTGTGAAAACCCTGGAAGACAATTTGGCTCAACAGAATAAGCAATATTGAAGTTTATATGCAGAAAAGGACAAGTCAGCCCTACTTGAAGAGACACATGTTCATTGTACATGTGTTTATTGAGTTATTAAGTGCATACAAGATTCATCCAACACATGAAGATCACAATACATTCAAGATATAGAAGCACAAGCAAAGATATGACCTTTTTATTATGAGTAATGTAGGATCAATACAATAGATGGTCGATCTGGCATAAACCTCAGATGGTCGTACAAACAATAGATACGAGCTGCTACAAAATGCTCCCACCAATACAAAAGAAGCCTCCAAAGGCTGGATAAGTGATGAAGACCAGTACCAAGCATATATGAATGCCAAAACCCTCCAGCTGAAGAGTGCCATGCTCCAAGTGAAGACTGAAGCCCTCAATAATTCGGCCCTGATGGAAGAATGCTCCAAATGAGCCCAAACTCGGTCAGATAATAGATCGAGGCAGTGGGATCCTCCTCCTAAAGTTTCAAGCCCAACATCCAAGGCCAACCTCTCCAACTGTTGAATCTTCCAACGGAGTTGTGCCCTCCTGAATAGCTGAAACCCTAGGCAACTTGTCCCTGAAGAAATACACCTCCAAATGACGCGAAACTCTCCAAGAATATAGATTGGGCTATGAGAATCCCGTGGGAAAAGTTTCAGACCCAGATCTCTCTAGGTCTGAGAAATACAAAAAAGTGGGACATCCCCCTATCCTCCAAATCGTCCCAAGTTTATGCTGAATATTAAGTGGTGATAACTCCTCAAGAAAACCCTCAAAATGATGATGGAGCACCTGCAAGTAAAACCCAACTGATGAAATGC
Organism: Picea glauca; assembly: GCA_000966675.3. Taxonomy (NCBI): domain Eukaryota; kingdom Viridiplantae; phylum Streptophyta; class Pinopsida; order Pinales; family Pinaceae; genus Picea; species Picea glauca. The sequence goes on from JZKD02S0875526.1 coordinate 547,083, forward strand.
CCAATGCTCCTCCTGATTGGCTAGATCAAACCCTCCTCAATGGTATGGTGCACCCTTGCTGGAAACTCCCCAACAGTACGACCCTTCTATCTTCTGAAGCTCTAGAAGGAGATATGTTGAGAGTAGAATGGTGTGGAGGAATATTTCATCCCGAAGACCAAGCTGTGGAACAAGGTGAGTGGATATTTCACCACTGAGTTGCTCACAAGGGTTTGTACAGCAAAACCCCCAAACTAAATGCTCAAGAGCAATAACAAGCAATATACCAAAATCAGAATGGCTAATAGGTGTGCCCCAGCCTCTTACTTATACTTTTCCTTCTAATTCTCTGTTGAGTTAGGTTAACTCCCAGGGTTAATCTTCTATTCTTCTGTTGAGTTTTACTCCTTTATCCCTTTCCTTTCGTAAGTCAACTTAAAAATATAACTTTAGCCTCATTGACTTCCCCCCTCAGTGTGAGACTATGACCTAGTGGGGTTTCCCAAGCCACTGAGTCTCCTCATCACCTCTCTAAGAGGTGGGGGACATTACAGTCTCCCCTGCTTCAAATTGATTTTCCTCAAGCAATTCCAAACCGGATCCTCTTACCATGTGCTCCTGCTCCCAAGTGGCATCCTCAATGGGTAAATCCTTCCACCTGATCAGGTACTCCTTGATGCTTCGGTTTCTGAGCCTCTTCTCTCGGACTTCTAGTACCTCCTCCAGAATCAAAATAAGTTGTCCCTCCTCATCCATGGGGGGTAATACCTCAATAGGCCCGATGTGTTGACCGAGGGCTTTCTTAAGGCATGAGACATGAAAAACATTGTGAATTTTTCTACCCTGTAGAAGCTCCAACTCGTAAGCTACGACCCCTATCCTCCTGCTGACTCTGTAGGGTCCAAACAAACGTGGCTGCAGTTTCTTTGCTCCGCTTCTTTTGATGGAAGCCTGCCCGTATGGTTGCAGCCTCAAATAGACTAAATCGCCAACCTCAAAATTTCGGTCAACTATGTGCTTGTTTGTTTGGACCTTCTGCTGGTTTTGTGCCCTCTGTAGATGATCCTTCAATTCCCTGAGAATGTCTTGGCTCTGTTGTATCCAATCCTGTACCATCGGTGCCCTGCTGTCACCGAATGCAATCTCCATAAATGATAAAGGATCATAGTTATAAAAAGCTCTGAATGGTGACATGCCAATGGACATATGTTGGGTGGTGTTGTAGCAATATTCTCTCAAATGCAACCATATGACCCATGCTTTTTGTTGCCCTGCCACATAGTTTCTGAGATATCCCTCCACCCACTTGTTGACTATCTCCGTCTGTCCATCTGTCTAAGGGTGATAGCTGGTGCTAGGGGTCAAGGTCATACCAACCAACCTTAATAACTCCTGCCAAAAAGTACTCATAAACCTGCTATCCCTATCGCTGGCAATGGTCTTGGGTAGGCCGTGCAACCTAAAAATCTCCCTGAAAAACAGTTCGGCCACCTGTGTTGCACTGAAGTTGGTAGCTATGGAAAAGAAGTGTGCAAACTTTGTTAACCTATCCACCACTACAAATATGCAGTCCTTCCCTTGCGTCTTTGGTAGCCCGGTGATGAAATCCATGGATATGCTTTCCCATTTTTGCTCTGGAATGGGCAAGGGTTGCAAAAGTCCTGCTTGGTGCATGTGCTCATCCTTGTTTGCCTGACATGTCATACACTCGTTGACGTGCCTAATCACATCCTCCTTGAGCCCTTTCCAAGAGAATCTTTCTCTCACCTGCATGTACGTCTTGTTGATCCCCTGATGTCCCGCCATTGGTGAGTCATGGCATGCCTGCAATACCTTGGCCTTGAAGGCCGATCCAGAAACCAAGAAGATTCGGTCTTTGTAGTAGATGAGGTCATTAATTACCTTGAAATATTCATCTTGTACCTGTTCGTCCAGTAGTTGGCACGCAAACTGCTCCTCTACATACTCCATCACTAGTTGGTCTTTTCAATCAACTATTATCCTTGTTATGGCAAGGATGGATGGCCTCCTGGATAAGGCATCAGCCACCACATTATTCTTCCCTTTGACAAACTCAATGTCAAATTCATAGGCCTGTATTCTGCTTACCCATTTTTGTTGCCTCTCATTCAAGTCCTTCTGTTCCAATAAGTATTTGAGACTGTTATGGTCTGACTTGACAACAAACCGAGCACCTACCAAGTATTGCCAGAATTTGGCTAGTGCATGCATGATAGCCAACATTTCTTTGTCATAAATGTTGTAGAGTAGCTCAGGACCCCGGAGTTTCCGGCTCTCGTAGGCAATAGGGTGCCTCTTCTGCATCAGTACGGCCCCTATTCCTTCCCCAGATGCATCACACTCCAAGGTAAATGGGAGACTGAAATATGGAAGGGATAAGACTGGGCACGTACTCATCACCTTCTTCATCTTGTCCATTGTTTTTGGAGCCTCCTCGTCCCATTTGAATGCTCCCTTCTTAGTCAAGTCGGTCAAGGGTGCACACAATTGAGAGAACCCCTTGACAAACTTCCTGTAATATGTGCACATTCCCATAAATCCTCTCAATTATGTGAGTGTCTTAGGAGTGGGCCATTCCATGATGGCTTCAATCTTCTCCTGATGTACCTGTACCCCCTTTGCTCCGATAATGTGTTCTAGATAAAGGACCTTCGTCATTCCAAACTCACATTTGGACTCCTTAGCATATAGCGACTGCTCCTCCATAATTGACAAAATCTTTTCCAAATGCCTAAGATGCTCCTCCCATGTTTTGTTGTAGATAAGTAGGTCATCAAAGAATACCAACAGGTGCTTCCTTAGTTTCTTATTGAACACATGGTTCATACATGATTGGAATGTAGCAGGGACATTTGTTAACCCAAAGGGCATCACCAAAAACTCATAGTGGCCATAATGACATCTGGAAGCTGTTTTTGAGATCTCTTCCTCCCTCATCTTGATCTGATGATAGCCAGAACGAAGGTCAATCTTAGTGAAGTAGATGGCCCCATGCAACTTGTTCAACAGTTCATCAATCCTTGGTATTGGGTACTTGTTTTTGATGGTCTTCTTATTCAAGGCCCTGAAGTCAATGCACATCCTCATAGTGCCATCCTTCTTCTTCACCAACATGAATGAAGAAGCAAAAGGACTATTGTTGGCCCTGATATGTCCCATGTCCAGAAGTTCCTTGATGGCCTTTTTTATCTCATCTTTGTACTTCTTGGGATGTCTGTATGGTGTGGTGATCATTGGTTTGGCCCCTTCCTCTATCTCAATAATGTGCTCAAATCCTCTATCCAATGGAACCCCCGGAGGAATAGGCCCAAACACCTTGTGGTACTTGTCAAGGATTTCCTTGATTTCTGGAGTGTAATGAACCTTGCCCTGTTCATCCACATGTGTCACAACCCTGCATTTAGCTGCATATACTATCTCATCCCTTCGGAAGATGGCTTCCATCCTCTTGGCCGTGACTACCTTTGCAGCATTCCCTGCCATGCCCTGAAGCACTACCTTTCATCCACCCTCCTCTGTGAATGACATTTCCATCGTTTTGTAGTTGGTGGTGATAGGCCCCAATGTGCTGAGCCACTGAACTCCTAGGATGATGTTGGTATCCGAAAGGTCCATGACATAGACGTCTTGTGTCAACTCATGCCTTCCCAAGGTAAGATTTAGGCCCAGAATATATCTGTCACAGGGCATGGTACTTCCTCCTGCGACCTCCACTTTGAATCCTTCAAATTCTACTGTGGGTATGTGCCTCCTCTTCAGCAATGTTGCATCAATGAAGTTGTGGGAAGCCCCTCCATCAATCAAGACCGATACTCTCTGACCCTGCAAGACCCCTCTCATTCGAAAGGTGTTACACTTGGGCACTCCACTGATAGATGCCAAGGTGGCCATACTATCCTGTCCTGTGATTTGTTCCTCCTCTACTGCCTCAGTGGTTTCTGCCTCCATGTTCTATATCTATCCAATCTCATCTTCTTCTTCATTATTTGAAGCGACCTCAATGTAATGCACCTGTCCACGTCCCATGCACTTGTGTGAGGGATTCCATGGTTCCTTGCATGTGAAGCAGAGTTGCTTCCTTCTCAGTCCTCTCCTGGTGTTATCATCTATTCTGCCACGACCCCTGTCATAACCCTTAGGGTCACATCCTCCCTGGTTTATTGGAGGCCTTTGATCTCTTCCACCATTGTTAAGAGGAGGTCTGGGTATGAATTTTGGTTTAGCAGCTGGACCCAAATCCCTCGTCTTCCAAATGGCCTTCTGTAGGTTGGTAGGCTTGAAGGCCTTTACCCAACCCTTCAAGGGTTCCACCAACCCTTCTGTGAAAATCATCATGAGCCTGGTCAGGGACATATCTTGCACCATCACTGCCAACCTATGGAATTCATCAATGTATGCCTCATCCATACCTGTTTTCTTGAGTTGGGTGAGCTCCAGGAAATGTAAATCAGGATCGCCTTGATCAAATCTATCAATGAGCCTCTGAGTGAATTTTGTATAGGATACAATCTGGTTGTGGCCGAGTGTGGTGAGCCCATGATACCACCAGTCGTGGGCCTTGCCATCCAAATACATAGTGGCAAACTTGATGGCCTCCATCTCTCTCATGGGGTTAAGCTGTAGGTAAGTATCCAGCTTCTGTACCTATGATTATTCTATCATCTTGGTTGTACCATCAAAGTATGCAATCTCTATCTTTCCTGCCCTTCGTTCAAACTCAAAACTACCCCTATGGTTTTTCCTAGGTTGATTTCTGAACCTGAGCTAGCAATATTGATCCAGGGACATCTGTCTTTGGATCCTCATATCCAAACTGTAGTACTCCTTGGTACTCCTTGCTATTTGTTCCACAAAGTCTTCAACTTGTTCCTATTGCCCTTGCTCATCTGTGAATGTGGGCATGTAAGGTCTGGGGTTAGCTCTGTTGCCTGACTGTCGACCAAGCTGTTCATATGTGAACGTAGGTATGTATCGCCTCTGATTGAACCTGCTACCCATATGACCCTATGTCGTGTCACCTTCTAGACTTCCTTCGGGTCTGGGGCCTTTCTCCGGATTATATCTGATCTCCTCATTGGCTCCACCGGATCCAACAGCCTCCTTATTCCCATAAGTATCAGGGTTCTTTCCTTGATGGGTCACTTGCATCAGAAGTTCATTTATCTTGGATTGATTCTTGTTCATTATCTGTATTTTCTCATCAACCCTCTTCAAAGTTTCATAGAGTTCGGCTTGTCCCCTCGTTTTGGTTTCATGATACTCGCCCAAGTGTTGGACCAATGTGCTTTCCATGCGGTTGACGGATTGTTGGAACTTGTCAAACTCGGCTGCTATGAGAGCCAAGCCTAGAGACTCATGGTCATCCCATGACCCTTCCATTTCAACCTCTGTTTCACTACTCGGTTTCTTCCTCCGACCCATAACAATTCCACTGTACCTCTGCATGCGTCGATCCCTCCACGGGTTTGGAGGATCGAAGCTCTGATACCACTGTAATGATCCCAAGCCAATTTTTTCGCTTGGAATCACTAACTACCACTGATTTGTTGATGTGAAAGTGTTTATTGAGCTATTAAGTGCATACAAGATTCATCCAACACATGAAGATCACAATACATTCAAGATATAGAAGCACAAGAAAAGATCTGACCTTTTTATTATGAGTAATGTAGGATCAATACAATAGATGGCTGATCTGGCATAAACCTCAGATGGTCGTACAAACAATAGATATGAGCTGCTACAAAATGCTCTCGCCAATACAAAAGAAGCCTCCAAAGGCTGGATAAGTGATGAAGACTAGTACCAAGCAGATCTGAATGCCAAAACCCTCCAACTGAAGAGTGTCATGCTCCAAGTGAAGACTGAAGCCCTCAATAATTTGGCCCTGATGGAGGAATGCTCCAAATGAGCCCAAACTCGGTCAGATAATAGATCAGGGTAGTGGGATCCTCCTCCTGAAGTTTCAAGCCCAATGTTCAAGGCCAACCTCTCCAACTGTTGAATCTTCCAAGGGTGTTGCGCCCTCCTGAATAGCTGAAACCCTAGGCAACTCGTCCCTGAAGAAATACACCTCCAAATGATGTGAAACTCTCCAAGAATATAGATCGAGCTATGAGAATCCCATGGGAGAAGTTTCAGACCCATATCTCAAGCATATCTCTCTAGATCTGAGAAATACAGAAAAGTGGGACATCCCCCTATCCTCCAAATCGTCCCAAGCTGATGATGAAGATTGAGTGGTGATAACTCCTCAAGAAAACCCTCTGAATGATGATGGAGCAACTGCAAGTAAAGCCCAACTGATGAAATGTCCAACACTCCTCCTGATTGGCTAGATCGAACCCTCCTCAATGGTAAAGTGCGCCCTTGCTAGAAACTCCCCAACAGTACGGCCCTGCTATCTTCTGAAGCTCTAGAAGGAGATATGTTGAGAGTAGAATGGTGTGGAGGAATCTTTCATCTCGAAGACCAAGTTGTGGAACAAGGTGAGTGGATATTTCACCACTGAGTTGCTCACAAGGGTTTGTATAGAAAAACCCCCAAACTGAATGCTCAAGAGAAATAACAAGCAATATACCAAAATCAGAATGGCTAATAGGTGTGCCCTAGCCTCTTACTTATACTTTTCCTTCTAATTCTCTGTTTAGTTAGGTTAACTCCCAGGGTTAATCTTCTATTCTTCTGTTGAGTTATCTTTTACTCATTTATCTCCTTCCTTTCTTAAGTCAACTTAAAAATATAACTTTAGCCTCGTTGACTTCCCCCCTCAGTGTGAGACTATGACCTAGTGGGGGTGCCCAGGCCACTGAGTCTCCTCATCACCTCGCTAAGAGGTGGGGGACATTACATTCACCTAGAAAGATTAGTATAAATAGAAGGTGCTTTAGCTCATTTGGAAAAACACATACTCACTATGTTGGTGCGCATATCTTAGAAGTGCAGTAGCAGCAGAAGTAGTGTGCAAGTATGGAAGAGGAGTAGTAGCAACTACAGTGGTGCAACACACTCTTGTTCACCCTTTTTGGTACTCTTACTTGTGCGCTACCTTGGAGAAGGTGCTCTTTCTTGGTTTATATGTTGGTTCTAGTTTGGCTTCCCATAATCATTCTATCTAGCAAAGGTTAAGGTGCTCGGGGGTGGCTTTGTTCCTATGGTTGGGTGACAATGGTGTAGCATTATCTATGGTGAAATGAGCACAATATTCTAACAGGTTATAGGCCGACACCACCTTTGGAATAGTCTAACCACTGGACGGTATATCCACAACTTTCTGTCAAGATCGTTGTAGCACAATTGCAGTTGTAGCTAGGTTTTCTTATCTTGCAGCAATAACAAACCCTAACATGATTGTTCGGGAACTTTAAGTGAAGGATTTGGAATAATTTTTGGATATCCTAGTGCGCCCTAACCCAGTGCATCTCTTGGTTGCCTCAGCCATAAAAAACATCAAAGTTGAATTTTTGGGTCAAAGTCAATGTTTGACTGGTCAAGATCAAAGTCAAAGACAATCATGACTTCCTCCATGAAATTAGAGTGATGCAGCAGAAGCATGATCTCTTGTTATAGCATGGAAGACAATGATTGAAATCATCCTTACAAAGAACAAAGGTAAAATTTATGGAACCACGGACTAAAGAGCATGCATCAAAGGATGAAGAGTTTGATTTTTGGAGGTTCCAAGCACATGAAGGTGGAGTAGAAGAAACAATAAAAAAAAACTACTGCATATCTGAATCTCTAGAAAGAGAAGGGATATTTGTCCAAGAAGCAATCGTAGAGCCAGAAAGATCTTATATCTAATACATTCAGAGGAACAACACACTCTCTAGGTTGGAAAGAATACTTGTCTCAGAAGAAAAGAAGCTCAAGCGGAACAATAGTTGGACTCCACATTTGCACATAAGGTTTGATATTTTTATTATTGTTGCTTAAGTGAGTATTGCAATCCTTTAGATTTTATTAATGCTAGGAACAAATGAATACTTAGTAGCATGTACTATTAATATAAATGCTCATTGTAGTTAATTGCAATATGAACTAACATCTCCTCTAGGAGATATTTCTTGTTCTTGTTCTCAGGAAGGACACCTTGGTAATGCTATAATGAATTACCATGAAATTGATATGTTCTTATATAAAATGTTGTTATATTGGAAATACTTTTGCTCTTGTTGTTCTTGTTTTGGGCAGGTTATCCTACGTATTCCAGGAAGGTTACAAAAGAAAAGAAAGACTAGAAAGGACTCAGAGGGAGTCAAACTTCAGAGGGAGTCAGTGATGAGGAAGAAGCAAGGTTTCATGACACTTTGTAGGATTCATATGGGCATGCAATAGATGGAAGCGTGGTTTGAGGATTCTCTCAGTTAGAGGGAGTTGATGGCAAAATTCGAAAAGAAGGATCTTGTAGGCCATTGTGCCAAGTTGTAGGCTTTGTGTCGAGTTGTAAGCTTCGTGATGAGTTGTAGGCTTCATGCCAAGTTGTAGGATTCATTCCAAGTTGTAGGCATTGTACCAAGTTGTAGGCTTCATTCCGAGTTGTAGGCTTCATGCTGAGTTGTAGGCCTTGTGCTGAGTTGTAGGCCTTATGCTGAGTTGTAGGATTTATCCCAAGCTATAGGCTACTCTAATGATATGGTTTGGTATGACGAGTTGTTGCTACACCAGTGAGATAGTCTGGTACGCTAGTGGCATAGTCGAGAACCTGTATGGTTGTGATGGTGTTTCTCGTAATATTATCTATGTGATCATGAGATAGCCTGTGTAACTCTAGTGATGCTATCGGTATGCAATACCATGCAGGTATTTCCCATGCCATGTGAGATGGATGGATAATGATGATAGTAATGATGATACTCACGACATGGGTGGTGCCATGGGTGAGCACGTCATGCGGGTGTATCCCATGACGATGATGGTGACACACACTACAAGGTGTAGCTCTAGTGTTCTCTAGCGGGTTGTGGCCCCTAGAGGAGATTGACAGGTCCACATGGGTGTAGTCATGTGTGACGTAATGATGCTACTAGTAGCATGGTCTGTGTTGGAGCTGCCCTTGTTTTTCACCTCGCTCAATTTTCAATTTTTGATACTTGAGATCTAAAGTTGCTTTTCTTCTCCTTCCGAGATCATAAAGCTCTGAAATCTAGTCCCATGAATAGCAATGCTTTGTCACTTTCAAAAAAGGTCCATTTTTCACAAGTATGTTTGTTCTTTTTGTTTTATTTCGGGGTCTCGCAAGTCGGACACTTTATTTCTTGAATTCACAAGTCCCGAGTCGCGAAAATGCGAACTCGGTTCTATTTTTCGTCCAAGGCATTAACTAGGATAAAACCTTTAACCCATGGTTAAAGGTCATCGGGGTTTCGCGCCTCGACATCCGGTAGACCTGAGTTTTTTTCTTGCAGCCCCGATAGCCGAGAACACGATGACTTTGTGATAACCATGGTCAGAGACTAGGGGTAAAAAAACTAACCATGGTTAAATATTGGTTCTCGACACATCGTCACTCGACACTTTCTTTCATCGAGTTAGGGTGTCCAAAACTCTGATTCACGAAGTTGTGACATAATTATAGCAAGATTAATTAGTCGCCTAATCTAATATTTCTTTCTCTTAATTTGGGCCTCAATTATCGCCACATCGCAATATCGCGACTCGGCATATCATTCTCCCAAAAAGTTTGTCTTCAAATTCTCGAGTCGCGATATGAAAATTAGGTTAGTTATATAATTAAGAATGCTCCAAATCACGGTTATTATTAATTAAGGTAAAACCATCACTCGCAACCTCGCGAGTTAAATAGTCAAAGTGTGAAAAGGAAATTCACGATACAGCGAAAAACGAGAAAATTCTTTAAGTCGTTAAAATTTGAAATTCTCAAAAAATGAAATTAAGCGAGATACATCTCACGCATCGAGGTTGGCACACTTCACGAGGGATTTACTTGATCTCCATAACCCGATTGCCTATCTAGCCGCCGAACATTGATGACATTTATGAAGAATTAGGGTAAATCCTCGAATAAATAAGATCGGATTTATACAATAAATTTGGTTTTATTTGCGATTTGACAGACTTATTTCAAAGGTACGGGATTTTCAAATATATACGAGAGTTTCGTTCTATTTTAAACATTTATCATAAATGCACAGAGTTCACCTTTCTCCGAGGGAACTCATTTCCGCATGTATACACAGGCCTATTGCAGAAGAGCGAAAAAGCAAGCATCAGCCATGGCACCAAGAAGAGCAGCGAAAGCAAGTGTCGAGGTTGCAGCGTAGGGTCCAGACAACGTCTCAGATACGTCACCTCGGACTGGCGGCTCAGTACCCACCTGGTCGTTTATCTTAGACATCCTACAAGCCGAGTTGGTTAACTACTCAGACTCCGATGACAATGAATTTGAAAAGGATGATCTGAACACTAAATATAAGATTGTTGTTCAGTCTGGTATACACCTGGTT
>JZKD02S0875526.1:568275-606444 GCA_000966675.3 Picea glauca
TTTCCTCATCTTCTCATTCGCTTCTCAACATACTATCGCCGCGGTATTACTACAAAAAGATGATGAAGGTTTTGAACGCCCGATCGCGTTTTTTAGCAAGAGCCTTAGAGACGCCAAACTAAAATATGATATAATAGAAAAATAGGCATACGCAATGGTGAAAGCGCTAAAAGCATTCAGAACTTACGTTCTGCATTCAAAAATTATCGCGTACATACCAACCAGTGCTGTGAAGGATATATTGGTACAGCYGGATAGTGATGGAAAACGAGGGCGCTGGCTCGCTAAAATACAAGAATTTGATCTGGAAATCAAGCCAACTAAATTGATAAAAGGAAAGGGTCTGGCCAAACTCTTGGCTGAGTCAAACCTTAGAGCTCTGGACATCAATTGCCTACAAGGGGAAGATGGAGACACACGTTTGCAAGAGCCGGATGACCAGACATATCCAAGCAAAGTTGAAGAAAAATTCATATCGTCAGGCTGGTATAAAGATATAGTCTTCTACTTGTTAAACCTAAAATTTCCAGATGGACTAACACCAGCCAAATACAGAACTTTAAAACTCCATGCTGTAAAATATTGCATCTCCGAAAATAAACTATACTGGAAGGATCCACTCGGGTTTTTACTTGTCTGTTTGGTTGACTCAGAAACCCCACAGGTCATAGAGGAGTTTCATGAAGGAATTTGCGGAGGACACCATGCGTGGAGAGCCACAGCCTATAAGATCTTGAGGGCCGGATACTATTGGCCGAAACTATTTTCCGACGTCAATGCCAAAGTACGTGCCTGTTACTCGTGTCAAATATTCGCTGGTAAGCAGAAACTCCCTGCACTACCACTCGTTCCAGTAAAAACTGAAGCCCCATTTCAACAATGGGGATTAGACTTTATAGGGGAAATTAATTCCCATTCCAGTGCTCAGCATAAGTGGATCTTAACGGCCACAGATTATTTTACAAAGTGGGTGGAAGCAATTCCAACTAAAAGGGCAACAGACTCAGTGGTGATCGACTTCTTGGAAGATAACATCTTATCAAGATTCGGGTGTCCCCGAAAGATCGTTACTGACAACGCCCAGGCTTTCAAGTCCATGGCTATGGTCGAATTCTGCCAAAAGTACAGTATTGTTCTTGGCAATTCCACTGCTTATTACCCTCAAGGAAATGGGCTGGATGAATCATCTAATAAGAGCCTGGTAAACGTAATAAAAAAGGTACTGAACGAAAACAAGAGGTCCTGGCATGTCCATTTGAAGCACTCATTGTGGGCAAACCGCATCAGCACTAAAAGGTCTATAGGCATTTCGCCGTTTCAGATGGTATATGGGACCGAGGCGGTTCTGCCTATAAACTTAGCATTGCCAGTGATGAAATTATGGCAGGATCAAAACGAAGAGCCCAGTCATATAACCAGAAGAATTAACCAACTGATTGAGGTTCAACAGCTCAGAGTGGAGGTTGATGAGAGAATGCAGAGATACCAAGACGATATGAAAGCATTGTTCGATCTCAAAGCAAAGGACAAAGAGTTCTTCCCGGGTGATTTAATGTTAAGATGGGATGCGAGAAGGGAAGAAGCCGTGAAACATGGCAAATTTGACCACCTTTGGTATGGACCATTCAAGGTCTCGGCTCCAGAAGGAAAAAATTCCTTTCTCCTGGAAAATATTGATGGAGAAGTTCTCAGCGCCCCTGTCAACGGGCGATATCTAAAGCACTACATGACTTGACAGTCGTCGGATGAATAAGGAAATAAAATAAAAATGAAAAATAAGAAATTGTATATATATAATCGTAAATAAATAAATTTTATTATGAGTTTTTGTACATATTTATGTTTTTTGCTCAAGCATTTATTTTCAATTTTTGGTTTTCCTTCCTAAATTCTCAACATATTTTAAATCAAATTTGTATTTGTTTTTTGCAGGAGTCTAGCTGCAGATGAAACTAGCTGAAAAAATAAGGTGCAGATCGATGTGGGAAATAGGACGACATAAAACAGGTGATACATAAGATAATTCGTAGCTCACAAAGAAATTGAAAGGAAAAGACAGAGGTAAGTTTTTTTCAATACTCTGGTCATGAAAGGTTGTTTTAGCAATCTAAGGTAATATTGTTCAAATTGAAATACGAAAAGCAGATAATAGGATTATTTTTGACTTCATAATCCTCAAATCAAATAATTTGAGTGAATATATTAAAATCCAAAAACAGACAGTCATAAATTTTGTTCCAAAATATATCCGAAAACCGGTCCCGAACTGTTGTCGCCTTTTGTATTTTAAGCCAGTTGAATTGCTACCTTGTTTTCTGTCTATATTTGGAGCCTAACTTTAGCAAGTCACTATCTTCCCGAGTTTTTGCAAACGAGTAAAAGTTTTTCGTTTTAAAACCCCAAGGATTTCGGAACAGATCTTAATAAGAAAGTTGGTCCTCACAACTACTTGATCTTCTGCTTAGTTAAGGAACGTTTATAGTGATCTTAACTTTCCTAGGTTTTTTAACAGCGTTGAAAAAATCAAAGCTTGCTTGAACAAGATGTCCCTTAAAGTTTTATTTATTCTCCCCTGTCTCCCTAAGAACTAAAGGTCTTGTGAGGGTCAAAGGAAGGTTGATACTGAGTAATAAAAATAAGTTGACAGGCCTCTGATAAAAAATATTACACAGATCTCAGCCCTGATATAAACTGATTGCTCCCATCTTCGTGTTTTAAAAAGTAAATACTAAGACAAGTGGTGAAAGGAAATTCAGAAATGATTGCCCCCACCTAGTCCATTAAGACGATGAAAGGAAATTCAGAAATGATTGCCCTCGTCTTAGCGTTTAAACACATAAATATTTTCTGAAGTGGTGAAAAGAAATTCAGTAAAAAGGGGTCAGACAACTTCACCGGGGTACTGAACAGGCTCGCTGGCAGTGAAGCAATGTCTGAGAGATTTGTAAGGTTGTTATACATAAACATCAATTTACTCTGGTAATCAACGCTTACTGAAAACCTGATCATTTCCCCAAATTCTGATGGGACTTCCCTTTTTTAAATTATATAATATCATTCTTTTGATGCAAGCTGAGAATCACAAGACCTGTTGAATATCCTAGGACCGTTACGACTGTCTTAAAGCGTTCCCCAAACTTAGTAGTGAGAAAGGGAAAATTGCGAAAGTGACTTTAGCCGTGTTTGAAAAGAGTATCTGAGTTCGAAAAAATTTCAGAGGTACCAAGCGAAAATTTTCTCCCCCCTTCTATCTTTTTCCTTGAATGTTTTCTGTTTACTTTAGCCTATGACTCCATTTACCCAATTTTGGCACCTGGTCTACTGTTCTTCCCGCCTCACAGGGAAGCGGGATCCCTAGTTGGAGCCTATGTTGGAGCCGCCCTTGTTTTTCACCTCGCTCAATTTTCAATTTTTGATACTTGAGATCTAAAGTTGCTTTTCTTCTCCTTCCGAAATCATAAAGCTCTGAAATCTAGTCCCATGAATATCAATGCTTTGTCACTTTCAAAAAAGGTCCATTTTTCGCAAGTATGTTTGTTCTTTTTGTTTTATTTCGGGGTCTCGCAAGTCAGACACTTTATTTCTTGAATTCACAAGTCCCGAGTCGCGAAAATGCGAACTCGGTTCTATTTTTCATCCAAGGCATTAACTAGGATAAAACCTTTAACCCATGGTTAAAGGTCGTCGGGGTTTCGCGCCTCGGCATCCGGCAGACCTGAGTTTTTGTTCTTGCAACCCCGATAGCCGAGAACACGATGACTTTGTGATAACCATGGTCAGAGACTAGGGGTAAAAAAACTAACCATGGTTAAATATTGGTTCTCGGCACATCGTCACTCGGCACTTTCTTTCATCGAGTTAGGGTGTCCAAAACTCCGATTCATGAAGTTGCGACATAATTATAGCAAGATTAATTAGTTGCCTAATCTAAGATTTATTTCTCTTAATTTGGGCCTTAATTATCGCCACATCGCAATATCGCGACTCGGCATATCATTCTCCCAAAAAGTTTGTCTTCAAATTCCCAAGTCACGATATGACGATTAGGTTAGTTATATAATTAAGAATGCTCCAAATCACGGTTATTATTAATTAAGGTAAAACCGGCACTCGCAACCTCGCGAGTTAAATAGTCAAAGTGTGAAAAGGAAATTCACGATACAGCGAAAAATGAGAAAATTCTTTAAGTCGTTAAAATTTGAAATTCTCAAAAAATGAAATTAAGCGAGATACATCATGCGCATCGAGGTTGGCACACTTCACGAGGGATTTACTTGCTCTCCATAACCCGATTTCCTGTCAAGCCGCCGAACATTGATGACATTTATGAAGAATTAGGGTAAATCCTCGAATAAATAAGATCGGATTTATACAATAAATTTGGTTTTATTTGCGATTTGACAGACTTATTTCAAAGGTACAGGATTTTCAAATATATACGAGAGTTTCGTTCTATTTTAAACATTTCTCATAAACGCACATAGCTCACCTTTCTCCGAGGGAACTCATTTCCGCATGTATACACAGGTCTATTGCAGAAGAGCGAAAAAGAAAGCATCAGCCATGGCACCAAGAAGAGCAGCGAAAGCAAGTGTCGAGGTTGCAGCGCAGGGTCCAGACAATGTCTCAGATACATCACCTCAGACTGGCGGCTCAGTACCCACCTGGTTGTTTATCTCAGACATCCTACAAGCCGAGTTGGTTAACTACTCAGACTCCGATGACAATGAATTTGAAAAGGATGATCTGAACACTAAATATAAGATTGTTGTTCAGTCTGGTATACACCTGGTTGCAACCAGACCACGGTTGCTCCCCTACTACGACATGATCCGATGGGCATTAGATCATGTAGACCTACCCACCAGGACCATAATAAACGACCAACGGAACACGGTCGGAACTTTCAGACCAGAGCATATCCGAGACATGTACAAGCTCCCAGCAACTTATGAATACACATATAATAATGAATTCATGGAGGAATTCAAAAAGAAGGAATCCACAGAATATGATAAAACTATGCCAGGCTTGATAAAGGATTGGGTTTCGCGCTCATCGACATTCAGAGCGAATGACAAGGGCATCTATTCGATTTCTTCACTGGAGCCACAATATATGTATGTGGCGATGATGATCTGTCGATTGTTTGAAAAGGAGGATACAACACATTTCTATGTTGCCTGGGTACCTCTTATATTCCGGGTAGCAGAAGGTTGCTCATTTAATTGGGCGAAGATACTCTCAGACAGTCTTTTCAACCGTGTCACCGATTACCGAGAGCATAAAGAAAAGGGAAAACCATCCTCTTTTTTCATGTCTGCGTATATCATGGACGCGATATGCTCTATGACGCCATTCCCTCTGATGAACTGGGCTTGGAGTCCAGCACAAGAAAAGCCGGTACACGAGTACCACGACAAACTGTGGGAAGGTAAGGCAGATAAATTTATTTATGAGGTTTTCAACTGGGTGATGGTGCCTCTCCACATCGTCATTTTTGGTCGTTCGCCACCTCGCATCTCGGATAGCATTGCTGCTAATCTGAGCGGTATCGTAGACTGGTACGTAGAAGCAGAGTTTTCTTACTTCAAAGTGTTCGGAGCTGCGGTTCCACCTCTTGCGCTACCATAGTTTATCCCCGACAAGCTGGCATGTCGCGAGATTGCCCGACAAACAGTGATCGGCGGCGTAAGCAAAGAGCTGAAAGCATCATCGAAGAAGGTATGGCCGTTTTTTCCCATGCGGCTAAACACTTATTCTTTATTGGATTTTGGACATGCTAAAGCTGAGGTTGCAACCTTAGAAGGCTTGAGTTTGGCCTATATTGAATATAAAAAGCATGATCCTAAGAAAATTGTAAGCACCCATCTGTCAAATTGTGGTTTGAAGAAATTTGAACACGAGTGTTCACCCCCGGATGATATTTTCCGAGGGGCAAGGTCCTATGGGGAAGTACTAGTTCGGATCAGATCTCTGGCACCCGAAGACAGAGATTTTGTTTTAAAATTTCAGGAGCATAGGAAAAGGTGTCTTCCTGTGGTGCTGGGAGGTTTAGGACTTTCCAAGGATAAAGAAAAAGAGGCCGAAAGTTCTGAGGGACAAACTTCTAACCCCAAAAAACGTCAAGAAGGGGAGCAGGAAAAGAATCCCGAGCAGGAGAAGAATCCCGAGCAGGAGAAGAGCCCCGAGCAGGAGAAGAGTCCCGAGCAGGAAAAGAATCCCGAAACAGAAGAAGGGACTACTAACCCACCCAAAGAACATGGTCCAGAGATGGAAGTGAAAAACATCGACCCGCCTGAAACTCACAATCCAGACACAGGGACAGAGACGAAGACCTCCGATCCTCCGAAAGAGCAGGACTCACTCGTCACACCAGGAAAGGCGACGAAGCAGATCGGACAACCCATCACCTCTGTCACACCCTTGCAGTCGGCACAGGGAGACGTTAGCGAGGGATGGATATTTGGTGAAGAGTTGAGGCCTATAAGGGCAGAGGAACTCCCCCCTAATGAGTTTTTTTTTGACAGAAAGAGAAAAGCTGTAGTAAAGCGGGAATTTTATCAAAAGGGAGAGTCCACTGTTAAAAAATTCAAAGTAATGACAGATGGGAAAAACAAGAAAAATGATGAATTCGCCACAGAGATAGCAGGGACGCTGGGAGCGTATGCGTCAGCGAACCAATTCTCGGTTGCGATGTTGAAAAATCAGCTCAAGAGAAAAAATCGACCGATCAAGACTCTTGAAGCCCGAGTAGCTTCGGCTGCGGAAGACTCTAAGATTCAAGCGAGTGGAGCAATAGAGCTAGCCCAATTGGCCGATAAGAAAGAAATCGAGGTCCTCAAAACCAATCTGGAACAAGCAAACTCAGTGATCCGAGAGGGTCGAGTGCAGTCGGGTCAGCAGAGGGATACGATCACACAGTTACAGGCTCAGTTAGAGGTCGCAGAAAGCAAGGTGATCGACATCRAAATTGTTAAATCCYGAGCAATCGACATTCGRARCAGGATCTCTTCTGCTCAACARAGTCTGYTAAACAAAGTAGGGGAGTTTCRAGAAGATTKCCTGTTTATGCACYAGATTTMTGAGAATCTGATTGTCRAGGAAAGAAAYGCARAAGCTRCTYGGATCKCCTTCCAAGAAKCAGTGATAGCCACCAACAACARATTTTCAGYARGGGCCCCCRGACTCACCATTGCCGAACAAACTAGGSGTAATATTTTGTTAAAAAAYTGGGAACATGATATTACTTTAAGCAAGGAGCAGGCTCAAAAAGTGACGAATTCGCTAGAAGAAAMTTTCAAAGCCATGAATGGTGAGCTGTTAGGGATGGAGAGTGGAGGTGACACAGAGATGCTAAGGAAGATGAATATAGAGCGGATCTCCCTCGACATGAAGGAGAAAAATGAGAGAAATTTGGCAAAGATCTCTAAGATGGACAGGGTAGACATAGCTCAAATTGATGGACATCTGATTCAACCCAGCACACAACTCGGCACCCTTGATATGGTTGATACACATATGGGGAATAAACTTCCACAATTAGCCCGAGAGTGCTATTTTTCCGAAGCCATTTGTCAAGCAGAGCCGTCACAGCTTGTATCCCAATTCATGGACAGATGTAGGATATGCACTGAGTCTATGCAAAGACAAACACCTGGCCCTTTTTGAAAACAAGGTAGAAGAGATGGAGTGTTTTCGCCCCTCACAGCTGCCAAGCGGAGCTTTCACAACTTGTATCCAGTTTATGGACAGATGTATAATATGCACTAAGTCACGTAAAGGCAGGCAACTGGCACTTTTTTGAAAATAGGGGTAGGGAAGGGCAAATTTGTATAAATAGATCACCAAAAGAAGAACCAAAGGCTGGACTTTTTGGTAATGAATGTAATAGAGATCTTGCATTTGAGAAGTTAATACAAGCAATTTGAAGATTCCCGATTCCGTCACGACTGTGTTACAAGTTTGTTTCGTGATGTTCTTTGTTTCTTTTCATTTTGCTCTACATAATTGATGTGTATCATTATAATTTAGTACGACCACTACTATAGTGAAGGGATTTTATTTTCTGTAAGTGTTTCTTCTCTTTCCTCTGCATCAGCTATCAGCAGGTGTAAGACCAATTCGCATTTACAGAATTTTATATTTATTTACACTATGTCAATTTCTTCTTCTGTGTATGTGTGAGTTTTCTACTGATAGGAACCTTACGTTACCCACAGCTAAATATTTTTTCTCTCATTCCACACCTTTTACTAAAAAATAATACAGTTACGGGAAAGGGCCTTCAATTTGCATTCCTATTTTGTTCTTCATGCAAAAAGTTTCTCTTATTTTGACTGAATTGAAACAGCATTGAAATCTCACGTTAAATCATTTCCATACTGGTATTGTTCCTCAATGACTGTCCCCGCAACAACTCAACCAAATATTCAACCCGGGCTATCTAATCAAATATATATCGCTTTAAATCTTTTTGACATAATTCTTAAAACTGCGAACAACCGGGAGGAATTGGAACGTTCATGGGAAGCCATTGAACAAGATATTACTACCCAGGAACAGTTGGAAGCTAGACAGCGAGAACGTAGAAACCTTCATTAGTTTCCTACACCGAAGGTTAACGTGTTCCTTGTATAAATCTTTAACATACTTTCGGATGCCTTGACACTGTGCTTTAAGCCTTAAGTACAGACTCAGGAACAACAGTCTGCATAACCATGATGAGAGGATCATGGCATAGAGAGAAAGGCTAAGAATACCAGAAGGGAACATCATGGTTAAATACCTCCCTAGCTAAGAGGGAGTGTTGATGCTTTGGTAGTTGTGGGAGGTATTAACCTCCATGGATAAACCTTTGACTAGAATAGAATATTCTGAAAGGAAGAGAAAACCTAAATAGATGTGTGAAAACCCTGAAAGACAAGTCGGCTCAGCATAATAAGTAATATTGAAGTTTATATGCAGAAAAGGACAGGTCGACCCTGCTTGAAGAGACACTTGTTCACCTGGCCAAATTAGTATAAATAGAAGGCACTTTAACTCATTTGGAAAAAAACACACTCACTCAGTTGGTGCGCATATCTTAGAAGTGCAGTAGCAGCAGAAGTAGTGCGCAAGTCTAGAAGAGGAGAAACAACAACTGCAGTGGTGCAATGCACTCTTGTTCACCAATTTTGGTACTCTTACTTGTGCGCTATCTTGGAGAAGGTGCGCTCTCTTGGTTTATCTGTTGGTTCTAGTGTGGCTTCCCGGAATCATTCTATCTAGCAAAGGTTAAGGTGCTCAGGGGAGGCTTTGTGCCTATGGTTAGGTGAAAATGATGTAGCATTGTCTATGGTGAAATGAGCACAATATTCTAACAGTATCGCCATTAACACTAACAATTCTAATGGAAATATTGATGCTTTCTTTCAAGTGGAGGACAAAATAGGTAGTAAAATACACTTTGCAAATTACATAAGATACCTTGGTGGATGTAATGGAAATGCAAGCAATAAGGAAAAATAGGCCATTGGTTGGCTTGCTCAAAGAATTCAAAGTATTCAAAATCTTATAACAAGTAAAAGCGGTTGCATGCTTCTAACCAAGGGTTCATTCACATGTCCATGCCTATTTATGTTTAATTTTAAAACAACAATTGATGAAAATTTCCAAACTAAATTGTTTCATTCTTGTACAATATCACATGTTAAAGTGGCTTTATGGTAGTATCAAGGATTCGAATGAAGAACCAATTATATATTCTCTTTCAAGTTTAATGTTAGTCTCGCATGTTTTGCATTTGAAGGTTATGTTGAATCTGCCTACATCGGTGTAACCTCAAAATAGATCAAAGATTTGAGCTACATCATTATCTTTGTATTTTTAAATATAGCAAAGGATGATTCCATTGTGAGTTTTCCAATAATTCAAATGAAGAAAACAACACGCATTCAGGTCAAGAAGATTATGTCACACTTTTAATTTTGCATAAAATATAATTTATGCTTTTAAGACAACATGAAAAAGATGACTAATGTGGCTTGTGTGTGCATAAACTAAGCTGAAAGCGATATTTTTGTTTTTCATTGAATTTTCCTGTATTTTTTAATTCTTGGTGATGATTAACTTTCTTGTTTCTCTTTTAGTACCGACTTCATTAGGGTCAAATTTAATAAATAATTAATGGATCACCCTGTTTTGTAATGAGATTTTTTTCACAGTCTTATTCATTTGTTTTGATTTGGGAAATTGTGTTTGAAGCAAGGTTATGCTTATCTACCTACTAGGATATGTCTCTCAAGTATGGATAGGCTTGCTTCATGACTAAGCAATAGATTGTAGGGTTTTAAATGATGAAAATAGTATTCATTACATTGTTTTCATGTTAATGAATTAAATTAGATTTTTTAAGTGAACATTTTGTTCATGTAGAAGAAGATGAATATTTGTTTTTGTGCAAACTAAGTGATTGGCTAAATTATCATTGTTTTCATGTTGATGAATTAGATTTCTAAGTGAACCCTTTGTTCATGTAGAAGAGTAGATGAATATTTGTTTTTGTGCGAACTACATGATTAGCTAAATTATCGCATATTTTATTTTGTTTTTTCGGCTAAAACTATCAGAACTCATATACTTCTAGATAGTTTCGATAGATTTTGTAAGCAACATTTTGTTATATTTAAATATTCTCAGTGAGACATTTTGTCATCATTGTGATCTTTTAATTATACTCATTTAATGGCCATGACTTGCATAATTTTGGTTTTCACTTGCAATGATTGGGTGGTTTTATTTTCCGTTACATAGTTTTGGATGTAGGAATGAAGTGAGCTATATTACAACAAATGCAAAAAGACTAAATCACTATATCCATATTTGTTATGTTTACCAATAAAATACATAGCATCCATTAACTATAAATAGCACTAGGCTTATTTTATGAATTAGTGACTATTTTATGAATTAGTGAAGAATATCTATTTTTGTGAAAATTAAGTATTTGACTAAATTATCACATATTTTATTATTAATTTGGTTTGTGTAAAATTACAAAAAAAATCATATATTTATAGAAAACCTGAATAACCCGAATAGATTTTATTATATTTAAATATTCTCAATGAAATATTTTATCATTGTGATTTTTTATTTACAATGATTTGATAACCATTATTTACATAATTTTAATTTTCATCACAATAAATAGTCGATTTTATTTTCCATTATATAATTTTGAATATAGGAATAAAGCATGGATTATATTATAGCAACTGCAAAAACCAAATTTAATAAATCAATAACACATTTGTTAACAACTTGTGTCCAGAATTTTAGTTGTGGACATAATCATACAAATATGATATACTAACTTATGCCACGTCAGCCATGATGCTTGCGCCCATACAAACTTTATGAGGAATATATACCTTCGTCATTCATGACATTATAAAAAGTTGTCGCACTTCGCTAGAGACATAGGACAACTTTGGCCTCCACAACTATTTAATTTTTTTGTGGGTGCTTGTCTACGATTATGATATGCATGTCTTCTTTTTATGTGGCTTAGATTCTTCTTCGTGTAGGAGGATATTTTTCTTTATTATTTTATGCTTCTTTAACGTCAAATTCATTTATATTTTATTCCACATTTCATATGTGGCAGCAACTCTTTCCCATTTCTAAAGCAGAGGGAATCTATTCAACTTTTGTCCATTTATAAAGCATAGAGATTGATTTTTTGTTGTTTAAGGGAAGTATTCTAACTTTCCACGGCATAAAGATTTGTTTAATAAAAGTATTTCATATCTCATCTTTGATTTTGTTTAATAAAAGTATTCTAACTTTTGATTTTGATGGGTAGATAGGCCATGCATTGCATCGGTTATGTTGTGTAGAATCCATGCCATGGAGAGGAATTGAAAGGAAAAATTCATTGACTTTCTCTTGTTGTTTTATTTATATTTCTTCGACTTTTATATGTAAAGATATTTAAGGTATGAGAATGCTATAAATATAAGAGAATAAAATAGTTGGAATGTATATGTATTGGTGAACATGTCAAGAAATAACGTAAAGTGTATATAGATAATGGTTATGATTTGTATATCATGATGATTAAATATGATCGATGTAATTGTGTAACCAGAAATAATGATAGTGTGGTTGAAGATATTGATGATAAAACCAAAGCAATTCAACACTCATGATCTTGATGTGAGATTAAAATGCCATGTAAGATTGTCAGTTTTGAATACATAGTGGTGTTGGATA
This sequence comes from Picea glauca, assembly GCA_000966675.3. Taxonomy (NCBI): domain Eukaryota; kingdom Viridiplantae; phylum Streptophyta; class Pinopsida; order Pinales; family Pinaceae; genus Picea; species Picea glauca. Next base: position 580,534 of record JZKD02S0875526.1, read on the forward strand.
TAGAAAAGCTATAGTGCTAAAGAAGCATCCAATGATCTCCCTACTTATATTGTTGTCCTAGATTATAACCTTCTTGCCAACACTGAGAGCACCGTCAAAGGGGACGGGTTTCTTGAGGGACTGCAAAGCAAAGAAAGAAAATGCCTTTTAGTACACTTGAGGGACTTTTTAGTGGAGAAAGGGTATATTCTTGATGTTGTGTTGGACTAAAGAGGTTCAATGTGTCTAGATGGTTGAGCAAGTATTTGGGAGGTAGTTGGATGATGTGATGAAGTATTGGCTAGACCTTCCAACTTATCTTGGTGTAATACATGACATACGAATACAATATTCTTAAATCAAAACAAAGATGCATTAAATAGACGTGCATGAACAAATTATGTAAGTGTTCAAGTTACAATTATGCACACATATATGTTGGCATATATGATTGAATCCATTGTGTGAATATGTGATTATGTGATGTTTCATTGCAATTAATATGATTACAATTGAAATGATGGAATTATTGATTAAAATCATGAGTTTTGATATCATTTCAGGAGTTGTTATGATGTTGCAATTAAAAATGTTATGCAAGAGTATCATATTTGGATAGACTACATGAAATCTATGTTAGGAGAACACAGTTATGGAAATGGTGACTATTGAAAGATGAAGAACCCAAGAAGAAGACCATTGTGATTACATTGGAACCCTATGATTGCCACAAGTTATTAATTGATTAGAGGATGCCACTGGATGCATGGTAGTAAGTTAGTGGTCTTGTTGCACATGAAAACCTTGGTAAGATGGATCACCCAAGGGACTTGATCCGGATTTTATGAGCAGAACGAAATGAATACAGATTATTATCAAAAGATGTTTAACACAGAATAACAAATATACAGTAAAAATGATTTATATTCAATAAGGAAATAGGCTGAAACTGTAAAATACAGCGGAAAACAAGCTTGCTAGAATGGTAGTGGCTTATCTCTGAGAAGAGATGTGATGGTTGCGCTCATTCCATAAGAAGATTACAATGAGTCTCTCAAGGCATTTTTTCAATAAACAATAATGTCAAAAACCCTAGACATCCAAAAACCTAACCCTAGGAGATGAAGCACCAAAAGTCATGTGGACCATGTTTGGGTATGTTAGTACATCAAATTCTCGGTGTCGTAAATTTTTCATATGATCTATGTTTTAGGTACACGATAGCTCGTTTGAAAGGTCTATCTGAGGACTACACATGTTTCCTGTGGCGAGCCTCGGAAGTCAAGGACTCCAAAACTAGGAAAAAATTGTCGAATTGGAAAACTGCCAAAATGAGCCAGTTGGAATAGGTGGGAGGCCACCGAAATCCATATTGATCAATCCTCCCCCCTTAAGAAGAAATGGTATTCATTGCATTGAGTTCCCCCATTAGATGAGGAAATTTCTGTTGAATTTGGCCCCGGGTGAGCCACTTGCCTTGGTGCAGGAGCTGCCCTGCTTTGACAACTTGATAAAGTTGGATCCTTTGCTAGGGAGTGCCCTTGACCTGTTGTTTTCTAGGGATGCATGTTGTATGCAGTCGGGGTTGAGCTCTGTTGATGTCAGTTGTTCTGTTATCTCTGAGGTGTCCAATAATGGTGGGAAATAAGGTCGAAGGAGATCCACATTGAACACTAGGTGCAGGCCAAGAAAAGGAGGAATGTTGAGCTCAAAAGAATTATCACCCACAACCTTGGTGATGGTGTACGACACATAACGGAGTGGGAGAAGCTTCTAATGAGGTCTAGTAAGACGTTCTTTCTACAAATGCAACCAAACTTTGTCGCCCACCTGAAACTTATGTGGCACCCAGTGTTGATCATGACGCTACTTGTACTTGTCATTGGAATTCTATAGGGTATCCTGAACCTGTTGACGGATGTGTTGGATCCACTCAATGAACTGGGTGGCTTTGTCAGCTTCAGTTGGAGCAGGAGATGAGTCGGACAAGGTGACTGCAAGGGGTAGTGCAACATCTATGGGACCCAATGGTTGGAATCCCAACCTCACCTAAAAGGGGTTGTGGCCAGTTGAGCTATGCAAGGCTCAATTGTAGCTATGTTGGACATAGGGAAGACTCTCATCCCATGTGTGAGCGTGCTTGGAATTATACATGTGTAGGATATGCACGATCATTCAATTTACGATCTCAGTTTGGCCATCTGTCTGGGGGTGGAAGGTCGTGGATTTGTTGAGCTTAGTGTCCAGCAGTGACCAGAGGCTCGACCAAAATGTGCTGAGAAATCGACTATCCCGATATGAGACAATGGTTTGTGGGATTACAAAATGTACCCAAACTCGTTCAAAGAAGAGCTTGGTAGTGGCCTCTGTTGTGATGCTCTTCTTGCAGGCGACCAGAATCGTCATCTTAGAAAAGCGATCAACCACTACAAAAACACAGTCATTTCCCCACTTGGTGGATGGGAGGTCCGACATGTAGTCCATGGAGAGGGATTCCCATGGCCCATCAGGAGTAGGTAGAAGGGGTGTACGGGCCCTATTTCTTAGTGGTCGATTTGGTAATAACGCGGGCAGTGCAAGACCTGATATACTTGTTGACCTCCTGTCGAAGTTTCGGCCAGTACAAATGTTTTTGCAGCATTGCCACTGTCTCTTCAACACCAAAGTGTCCTGCCACCCAACTGTAGTGGGATTCCCAAATCATCTTCGCTCGCTCACTTAATGGAACGCAGATATGGCCCAGACGGCACAACAACCCATCCTGAAGATGGAAATTAGCGACAACTGCGTTTGCGTCCAACATTTGGTAGGTGGTGGCAAAATCTGGGTCTGTCTCATTGATTTGGGTCCATCTAGAGGTCTCATGGCCACAAGAGTCTAGCACCGTGGTGAGTGTCGCGACTAGTGGTTTGTTGAGGAAATCATCGACGTAGTTGGTGCTTCATGTTTTATACTTGATGTTGAGGTGGAATTGTTGCAAGTATGTGGACCACTTCTGATGGCGGTCATTCTGCAATTTTCCTTGTGTCTGTATGAACTGCAGTGGCTTATGATCAGTGTGGATGACTGTCTCCTTCCCAAGAATGTAATTTCTCCATTAGAGACAGGCTTTCACAATGGAGTACATTTCTTTGTCATAAGTAGGGTACTTACGGACAACATCTAATGGTGTCTCACTATGATAGGCCACAGGGTGGTCGTGCTAAGTTAGAACAACGCACACAACATAGTCCGAAGCATCTGTCTTGATCTCAAAGGATTTTTGTAGGTCCGATAGTGAAAGTATTGGGGCTTATCACAAGCGCTGCTTCAAATCATCGAACGCTTGTTGTTGGGACCAACCCCACAAAAATTTCTCCTTACCACCACCCTTGGTTACTTGGCTAAGGGCCCATGTAATATGGGAGAATCCCAACATGAACCTACAGTATAAATTGACAAGGCCCAAGAAGCTTCGAAGCTCAGTGAGTGTGGTTGGGGTTGGCCAATCATGGATGACTTGGATCTTGGCTGGATCCACATGTACACCATGATGATCAATGTTGTAGCCCAGGTAATGGACCATGTCCATGCCGAAGGAGATTTTTTCCAAGTTGGTGTATAGCTTGTGTTGCTGCAGGGTGTGCATAACCTGTTGAATATGCTGCAAGTGTTCTTCCCAAGTCTTGTTGTAAATGAGAATGTCATCCAGATACACCACTAAAAAATTATTGGTGAATGGTTGCAGGATATCATCCATCATCCTCATGAAAGTGGTTGGAGAATTTGTCAACCCAAAGAGCATGACCAACCATTCCAAAATACCTTCCTTTGACTTGATGGTGGTCTTCCATACATCTATTTGTTCTATCAAGACCTGGTGGTATCCAGACTTCAGATCAATATTATTGAAGTATTTAGTCCCCATGAGCTTATCAAGGAGGTCGTCGATTTAGGGAATCGGGTACCGGTTTCTGACTGTGATTTTAGCCCAGTAATCAATGCAGAGTCGTTAGGTTCCATCTTTCTTCTGTACCAGCATGAATGGGCTCCCACAAGGTGATGAGAGATCAGTTATTAGATCTGTTACTTGATCTCCTCATTATCTAATAGAGAGCGGTGGTAGACTATCCCATTGGGAAGCGGTGCACCGAGGGTCCGATTGATGGGGCGCTTGACCTGACAGTGTAGAGGTACCCCGATAGGTGAGGAGAAGATATCTGAGTATGCTTCCACGACCTTATCCACTTGTTTCTCATGTGTGGAGAGGTCGGTCGCGGAGACCCTGGATGTGGTTGCGATTTTTCGCTCATTCTGAGAGAGAATCACGAAGAAGACAAACTTCCCCATCTAAGAGATGACCTTCCTGTATTGCTTGGCATAGATCAAGGAAATAACACTAGGTGGAACTTCCTCTGGTATCATATACAATTTTTTGTTCAAAGTAATAATAACACTGCAAGGCCTAGACTCATATACAACATGGCGTTTCCATAAATATGGTTGGTCCAAAAGAAAATTACAAACTTCAAGAGGGGAAACATCACACAATACCTCATCTTTGAAGGGATTGATGTTGTATGACAGGAGACATTGTTGGTTGATGCGTATGTTGCTTCCTTGGCAGAGCCATCCGATGGTGTAGGGTTGCGGGTGCAGCGTTGTCGGCAAGGCGAGTCGCTTGACAACCTCTATTGAGATGACGTTCTTATGGTTACCACTATCAACAATGAAATGCAGTGGGGTACCCTTCACCCACATCTGTGAATGAAAAAGGTGCTTGCCTTCCTCTGGCTCGTCTAGTTCACCGGGCTGGAGCTTGGTGGCAACAACGGTAGCACTGGGTTATGCATCAATGATCTGTCTCCCCCTTTATGGTTCTGACTCAAAGTTGGAACCTGCATCTGATTCAAAGGCTTTCACCTCAACCACCAATGAATGCTTTGAGTGGCAATCAACAGTGTTATGCCAGGGGCTCTTATGGAAGTCACACCACTTCCCGGTATCTTTCTTTGTCTTTATGGTGTCCTTCTTTTCTTGTGACCTGGACTGTTTTTCTTGAGGTGGTACGTCTTTTCTCTGTCCTTTGTTCTGCGGGTTGGGTCTGCCCTTTCCTGGATTTTTCTATGAGGGGTTCCCAAGCCCAAATTGCCGCATCTTTTGTTTGAGTTTGTGCTTTATTTTGATGGAATATCAGTAGGTCATTCCAAAGGATGAGATGTCCAGAAAATATATTTCAGCCTAGATGTATCTATGCAGACTGTCGCAATACTTGAGCACCAAATGTCGCACATAATCTTTGATACCCATATTGGTGCATAAGGTATGGAAGATATTTGTGAACTCGGGCACTGCTTGGTCTCTTTCTTGCCACAGTGTGGTCCATTTTGTATACAGATCATCATAACTTCCAAGAGGGACTCTCAAGTGACCGTGACTATAAATAATGAGGGTTCCTCTATTTCCTTCTTCTCACAAAATGTTTCCCACCAATCTTTGACATGGGGAACGACTTTGAGGAGCGTAAAATTAATCTTTTCTCTATTCAAGAAGTTATGGATAGAGAAATACCCTTCTAATAGATTCAACCATTTGTCTACAACATTTTCATCTATATGACCTTCAAATATAGGAATATCGAAGTTGATTTGTACCTTGAAGGGGGTGGCGTCTCCATTTGAGGAAGATGTGTCGCCTGTTGGTAGTCGCCGAAGGATTTGTGCAAAACTATCCATCATCTCGTTCCTCTGCTGCATGAGGGCTTCCTCGAGCAACATTTTGAAGCGATATCTTGTTCAAACATCTTTCTTTTCTCCCGCCATGAGAAGTCACTTGGGTGTGCGAGAGCTTTTGTCCTCAAGAGAAACAATCTCTAAACCCAATTCTTTGTACCATGACCTCGTTGGGGACATGCATTAAGAATGACAAGGAGTAGACTGCTCTGATACCATTGATTCGGATTTTATGAGCAGAAAAAAATGAATACAGATTATTATCAAAATATGCTTAACACATAATAACATATATACAGTAAAACTGGTTTCTATTCAATATGGAAATAAGTTGAAACTGTAAAATGTAGCGGAAAACAAGCTTGCTAGAATGGTGGCAGCTTATCTCTGAGAAGAGATGTGATGGTTGTGCTCATTCCATAAGATGATTACAATGAGTCTCTCAAGGAATTTTTACAATAAATGGGAATGTCAAAAACCCTAGACATCCAAAAACCTAACCCTAAGATATGAAGCACCAAAATTCATGTGGGCCCCGTTTGGGTAAGTTAGAACATCAACTTCTCAGGGTCGTAACTTTTGCATATGATCTTCGTTTTAGGCGCATGATATCTCATTGGAAAGGTCTATCTGAGGGATACACATCTTTCTTGTGGATATCCCTACACATTTTATTTGTGGCGAGCCCTAAAAACGTTGTTTAGGGCCTCAAAACGAACCCAGAAGTCAGGGACCCGAAAAATAGGAAAAAACTGTCGAACTGGAAAAACTACCAAAATGAGCCAGTTGGAATTGGTTTGAGGCCACCGAAATCCATCTGGATCAGGAATATTTAGAAAATAAGGAGATGGACGAGACTAGAAGGGTGAGTGTGGTAAGGAAGAGGAAACTTAAATAAATCTATTGTGAGAGAGTCATGTGACATGATGGATGAAATCAACGAGGGTGTGTAAGAAAGGACAATGAACTGAACTCTTCCTTGTGGTGAACCTATGAAGTAAAGAATATAATTATGTATAAGTATTGGATTAAATTTTCATGTTTATTTTATGTTATGAATATGCATATTTATATTGTGGGCTGAAAATTCACGTGGAGGGAATAATTGTTGCATAAAAATGGCTATAATAACATTTCTCTTGATAATTGATATAAGCACATGCTAATATGCTGAGACCTAGAAGGTTACCAAGGTAGTGAAATCTAATGCAGGTGTTGTTACACATCATAATTCCTCACCTCGATAATGTCACATTCTCATTGTCGTAAGTGTCGCAATTTTGTCGCAAGTGTCGTAAGTGTCGAATTATCGTTCTATAAGTGTCGATCATGAACGACACCTTGAAAACACTTGATACAACCCCTAAAACATGTTAGAAGAAGAAACCTTATCATCATACAATCGAAACAAAGGTTTTTCTATGAGAATTGGTCATCTTAGAAACTTTTGGAAAGATCGGCGCTCCCCTGCTCATATGCAGGGAGTGCTAGCGCTCTTTGTCTATCTAGCAAGGAGCATTGTAGAACTCTATTTCCTGTTGTAAGGGAGCGTCGAATTGGTTGATAAAATCTTGGAAGAAATACCTTTTTCTTCTAGAGGACAGTTATGAATGGATTGAGTTGGTTTGGCTCGAATCTAACCCTTACGTTGCATATAAGGGAGATATCACAACTATTGGAGCCATATCGTCAACTGATTCCAAATATAACCAAGGTGGTTGAGCCTCTCAAAGGCTATAAATGGAGGCATTCTCATGGTGAACAAGGGAGGAAAAATAATCAGCAAAGAATTGTTATTCTGATCGTGGATCTTTCGATCAAGGGTTGGATGAGGAGGACTTGGAGAGGTTGTTGCAACGCCATTTGAGGATTGTAAGTTTCCTTTTTAAATTTCTCATTAATATACTTGGCCTATTTCCTTCTAGTATGTTTCTACATGTACTTGTCTATGCTTGTCTTAATCTTTCATAGATAGATCAATTTTGCCTAATCCATTAGAGTAGGAGATAATCGTTTGTCTTTTGTTGTCCATTGCAGGTGCTATTCAGAACTCGCATATTGGAGCAACTTGGAAAAAATTTGAAAGTGAGGTACATAATAATATCCCTCTTACTCTCAAAAAATATCCGATATTCATTAAACATAGAAAAATTGTAAAACCATCAAGGATACGGAGACCGCGCGCGCGCCCATGCCCTAGCTCTGGTTACGTTAGGGGTTTTTGAGTGTGTCGCCATGGAATCCCAAGGAGGGAAGCCGCCGCCCCCTCCTTCCCCCTCCGCCTCCTTTCGACGCGTGGTAGAAGCCTGCAGCAAGAAGACGTTCGTCTCAGAAGCTCCGAGCTTTGTCAAGAAATTGGATGATATACCAGAGATCGACCTTCCTCCTGAATACCCAATGAAAGTCGCCCTTTCCCTCTCTGAATGAGGAATTATCGGCCAGTTTATGGGACTCTGGCCCTCAACCAGATCCACAGACAACTGGATACAGCGAAACTGGAGACCTTTGATAGTAAATAGTGTGACATGTTACGCGGTCGGGCGAGGATACTTTATCTTCGAATTTATCTCCCAGGAGGACAGAGATTTGATTTTCATAAATGGCCCTTACTTCATGGGCACTCAAGGACTATACCTGAATAGATGGACCCCGAATTTTGACCCTTCTTCAGAAGTCCCCAAGGATGTCCCAGTTTGGGTAAGACTCCCCAACCTGTTGATCCACTGCTGGAACCCCTCCTCGCTTCAGGCAATAGGCAATGGTCTTGGGCGCTACATTGACCGAGCAAAACCAAGAGACCAGTATTCCTGTGCGCGGATCTGTGTGGAGGTTGATCTGGAGGTAGGTCTACCCGAGGCAATAAAGTTGAAGGTCGGCAACTGGCAACACTTCCAAAAGCTGGATTACGAACAACTTTCGTTCAAGTGCAGAGGTTGCCATGAATACGTCCATTTCCAAAGAAACTACCCAAAAACCCCCCCCTCCACAGAAAAAGAAGGGGACGAAGGTTGGCAGCAGGCCTGGAAAGGGAGATCAAAAGTAAGAGGCCAAAGGAATGAGCAGACAGATCCACAGAAAGCCAAACCCTCGGGATCCAAAGAAACGGAGAATAGTTTCAGAACCCTAGCCAAAGAAGCGGAGGAAAGAGAACAAGATCCAAGTAAAGAAGTTTAAGAGGGAGAAAAGGAAGGTCAGAATCCGGAAGACAAGGGGAACAAGCCAACAGAAGAAGAAGGGATGCAAAATAAATCCCCCCAGAAGCAGGAAGGCAGTCAGAACATAGAGGAAGGGGAGATCTCTATAGGCAGCGACTCGGATGAAGCAAATGAGGTATGGACCACTCCAAAGAAAACGGGAAGAGGCTGGAAATCAAAAAACACTGAGAGGAACCAGGAAGCCTATAAAGAATTGCTCAATGGGTCGCAACCCACCATCAAACAGATGATGACTGTTCGTAACACGCAGAAGCAGGCCAAAGCCTCCCAAGGAGGCCATCTCTCCCCCCAAGGCTTATAATGATTATAACCTCCTGGAACTGTAGGGGAATGGGCAGCAAGAAGAAGGAAGAAGCGCTTAAAGATATCATCAAAACCTCGAAAGCAAGTATCCTACTACTCTAGGAGACTAAAATGAGCCAGCAGGATGCGCTCAAAACCTTGTTGAATGTTTGGAAAGGAAGCCTCGGAGTTGCCGGAAATGCCAGGGGAGCCTCCGGAGGGCTCTGCACAATGTGGAATGCCTCCAAAATAGACATGCTCAGCTCTGACACCTGCATACATTGGATTCACACCATATTTCTCCACAAAGACACGGGCTGCCAGGTAAGCATCTTTAACATTTATGTCCCACAACTTTTGGGGGAAAAAAAACACTGTTGGGAGTCCTTACAGGACTACCTCCAGCAAAACAATCTGACCAATATCATCCTCGGAGAAGATCTAAATGTAACGCTAGCCCAGGAAGAGAAGAGGGGCGGCTCTATAGTGAGAGATCCGGCCAGAGAATGGGTAGAGGACTTAGCCTCATTCTGGGACCTCCTTGATATTAAGCCAGTCAAAGGACGCTACACGTGGACCAATAAGAGGATTGGTCCTGGGCACATTGCTGCCAGACTAGACAGATTCCTCGTACAAAGCTTCCTCCTACTGCTAGGACTTGAAGCAAAAGAAAAAATTCTGGCCCACAATGCTTCTGACCACAAGCCGATACAGTTAGAAATAAAAAAAGATCAGGTCAGAGGGCCCATCCCCTTCAGATTTATCCCAAACTGGATAAATGAAAAAGGTTTCGCAGAGCTAGTAACAAAAGTATGGGCCACCACAGTTCGAGGCTCAGCATCCTACGTGTGGGAGGAAAAAATTAAAAGGCTGAAATTCGCTCTAAAATCTTGGGCCAAGAGCCAACCAAGCCCAATAGCAATGCGCCTAGCATCCCAGAGCCAACTCGAGGCCCATCAGTTGGAAATGGAACAGAAGGAGATCACTTCAGCAATTCTGCAACAGGAGGATAGCCTTCAAAGGCATTGGCACCAATCCTACATAATGGAGGAAAACTATTGGAGGCAGAAGTCGAGAAGCTTATGGCTGAAAGAAGGAGACCGTAACACAGCCTACTTTCACAAACAAGCGGAAGCAAGGAAACAATATAAGGCAGTTACGGAAGTTCAAGTCCAGGACAAAACAATTGCAGATCCAAAGGGCATTAAACAAGCAGCTTATGAAGCTTTTGAGAAGCTATACACAGACCCAAAAGACTCGGCTTTGGACCAGCAGGGGTACCCCTTCACGGTCATTCCAAGGCTAATAAATGAAGACATCAACAACAAGCTGACAAGAGAGGTCTCGCAGCAAGAGATAAAAGAGGCCCTTGATCAGATGAACCCAGACAAAGCACCGGGACCGGATGGGTTCACTACCAGATTCTATCAGCAGTGCTGGGAAATAATCAAAAAGGATCTAACCAAAATGATTCAGAAGTCACAGCAGGCCAGCAAGCTGGGAGGAAGCACCAACTCTTCCTTTCTGGCACTCATCCCGAAAGAAAAAGGAGCAATTTCCTTCAACCGGTTCAGACCTATCTCTTTATGCAATACAAGCTATAAAATCCTTGCCAAAGTAATAGCCAATCGCCTCAAGGCAGCTCTCCCTCTCATTGTTCCTGAAAATCAAGGCGACTTTGTCCAAGGGAGGCATATCGCTGACAACATCATCCTGGTTCAAGGAGTGATTCACTCCAGCGTTTTAAGGAAAGAAAAAGGTATGGTCATTAAATTGGATCTCGCTAATGCTTTTGACAGAGTCAAACATGAATTCTTATTTGTAGTAATGAGGAAGTTTGGGTTCGATTCACATTTTATAAGCTGGATAAATGCTTGCATTGGATCTCCTTGGATCGCCCCTCTGGTGAATGGGAAGGTAACTGCCTTCTTCAAAGCCTCCAGGGGCCTAAGGCAAGGCTGCCTTCTGTCGCCATTGTTCTATGCAATTCAAGCTTCAGTTCTCAGCTATCAACTGCAAAACTCCCAAATTAATAAAGATCTTCATGGTCTAAGAATAGCACAAGGGGTGAAAGACATCAACCATGCGCAATTCGCGGATGATACGCTACTGCTGGGAGGAGCAAGCCCAATAATAGCAAAAAAGTTCAAGGAAGAACTGGACATCTATGCAGCAGCCTCCGGCAGCGAAATAAATCAGACTAAAAGTAACATTTATGGCTGGAACATCACCCCAAATGAAATGTTGAGAATAACAAGAGTTCTAGGGATGGAGGGGCATACAAACTGGGAGGCCTTTAAGTACCTGGGAGTTCCAATCTTTAAGTCTTCCCTCGGAGCCTCCCACTGGATCCATATTGCAGAAAAAATCAAGAATAAATTTACTTCTTGGGGGGGCAATTGGTTGAACTTAGCAGGGAAGGCAGTCCTGATAAAGGCTGTGGTGTCTAGTATCCCCATCTACCAATGCTCACTACTGTTAGCTCCAGCCACAGTCATCAAAAAAATTGAGGCTTTTCAGAGACAATTCCTGTGGGAAGGAGGAAGGAAAGAAAAGAAAAAGATGCACCTGGTTAGCTGGGAAAAAACCACAAAACCCTCCATGGAAGGAGGTCTCAACTTTAAAAATACAAGGACCCAAAATCTGGCCTTAGGGGCAAAGCTTCTCTGGAAAATGATCACCGGCAAAGCCACTTGGAGTAAACGCGCTCTCTGGAGGAAATACTTTCGAGGATCTCGGGACAGAAGCTTAGAACTCCCATGTAAGGAGTTGAAAAGCTCCCCTATCGTCGCGCTATGCAAAAAGGCCCTTCCTCACTTCACTCCTCATCTAACCTGGGTGCCGAAAAATGGCAGGAAAATAAGAATTTGGACAGACTCAATAATGGGTGATCCTCCGCTAGAGCAGCTCCAGGAACTACAAGGCCTCAAAAGCTGGATGGACAGTCAAAACATCTTAACACTCTCAGACATTTCAGTTTGGGGAGAAGAAAGGCCTCACCTATGGCAAGGGTGGGCAGCCCCAAACAGACCAGCTTTCCTGGACATCCAATGGGATGTGCTTAAGAAGTGTCTTCAAGGGAAAGCCCCTCTAAAAAAGATAGGTAAAGATGAACGAGGATGGGGCAGGAGGGCTCAGGCTTACACCACAACAGAGGGTTATCATCTCTTCAACTCCGTCCCCACTGCAGTGCCAAATCCGGCACTTTGGAAAGCAGTCTGGAATTTTCATTCCCTCCCAAAAATTGACCTCTTCATTTGGACCCTGGCGCACAAGAGTATCCAAACAGGGGAGAACCTCAGACGAAGGGGCTGGGAAGGACCCTTTAGATGCCCTCTCTGCCTCCATGAAGAAGAAACAACTGACCATCTTCTCCTCAACTGCAGCTACTCAAAAGAAGTCTAGATGAAAGTAATAGGACCCCAACTAGCAACCAATTTCCCTCCTGATGTAATAAGTCTTCTCCTCCAATGGGAATCCTTGTTCCCCTTTGCCGACAAGAAAATAAACCAAACTCTCTTGATATGGGGATTACTTCCAAAGTTTGTTCTATGGAATCTCTGGTTAGAAAGAAACCATAGAATCTTCAGAGAAAGACAGTTAAGTGAAGTCAGAACTGCCACTAAAATTCAAGCTATGCTGGGGGAATCAGCTGCTCACATTTGATCCACAGTAAAGCTACACAAGTTGGACGAAGAACAAGGGAGTTGGATAGCCCAGTTCAATATACTAGGATTAGAAAGTAAAAAGCGAAGTGATCCAATCCAAGAAAGCTGGGAGATCAGAAAAAGCGAAAATGAACCTGCAGAATGGAAAAGTAATATTAAAACGCCTATCCTCTTCTTTAATGGGGCCTCGAAAGGAAATCCAGGCTAGGCTGGAGGAGGGGGCATCATCGAAAATCCCAAAGAGGACATAATAACGCAATTTGCTATTGGACTCGGTATAGAGTCCAATAACAGAGTTGAGGCATTGGCTCTCTGGCAAGGTCTGCACTAGGCAATTAAAATCAGAATCCAGGACTTGACAATCATAGGCGATTCCAGAATAATAATACAGGCCATGATCAAACACTCCACAACTCAAAGCACTAAGCTCAACAATCTCCTTGATAAAATTCGCCTCCTCTTAAGGAAGTTGAACTCCTATCAATTCTTTCACGTGTTAAGGGACCTCAACCGAATGGCTGATAAGGAATCCAACAAAGGCGTGTTATTGGAGGCTGGGGTGCTGTCAGTAAATGGAATTATGAATAATGTGGAGATCCCATGAACCCACGCCGTCCTCTTGCACTCTTCCAAACGCTAGATCATGAACCAATCCCTTAGAGTTTGGGGAGAAGGAACCGTCCGGAGAGCTCCTGTCAGAAATTGCAAATGTCTGAAATTTGCTAGAAAGGAATCCAAAGTGCAAGAGAGAAGTAACATTCGCTGAAACAGTGTTGTATCATGCTGAAACACAGGGCTGTAACTTCGCTGAAACACAGTGCTGGAACAGATGTTGAAACACAGTGCTGGAATAGATGCCGAAACTCAATGCTGGAACAGATGCTGGAACATAGTGCTGGAACAGTTGCTGAAACACAATGCTGGAATAGATGCCGAAACTCAATGCTGAAACAGATGCTGGAACACAGTTCTGGAACTTTTGCTGAAACAGAGCTTGAACTTATGCTGAAACACAGTGTTGTAACAGCTGAAACACAGTGCTGTTACATATGCTGAAACACAGGGCTGGAACAGATGCTAAAACACAGTGCTGGAAATTATGCTGAAACATCGCTGGAACTTATGTTGAAACAGTGTTGCATCACATGCTGAATCTCAGTGCTGGAACATATGCTGACACAGTGTTGGACCATATGCTGAAACACTGCTGTAACAAGTGCCGAAACAGTGTTGAGTCATATGCTGAAACAGTGCTGAGACCTATGCTGAAACAACGATTGGAGATTCGGCAATTAATTTTAGATTACATACAGGAACTAGGTCAGCTCACATGTCTACAGTTTTAGAAGTAGAATGGATCAGAAAGACAAGCCCGAAGAAATTTGAGGACTTTTTGTATTTTGATCTGTAGGCCCGAAGAAATTCGGAGCCATTTTGTAACTGAATCTGTGGCTCTGCCACCCCCCTAATATAAACTATAACCGTTTTCGTCAAAAACAAAACAAAAAAAAAAAAGTATCCCTCTTACTCTCTTTTTTTTATGGATAAAGTTAATCTATAGGAATGGTAGTGTCCAATGGTAGTTTTTTGTCTTGGTAGAGGAGTATATACTCCAAGGGAAAATTCACCTATCCGCAGGGGAATATTTCTGTAATAGGTGCATTGTGTACAAGATAGCCAATAGTTGTGTAAATTTGTAAAAACAAAAATGATGGTGTTGCAAATGCAGATGAAGAATGAAGAAGCAACATAAGAGCTAGATGCGTTATGTGAAAGGCATGTCCACATTCATTTTGATTTTTTTTTATCTAAAAAAAGTGTTGTTAATGTATATAATGATGATGTGAATTGAGGATGGTGCAAAATCTAGGGGGAGGAGAATGTAATACCCTAGTTTTGATTTCTATATCAATATTTTGTAAATATATGATGATTGTGTAAAGATGAACATTGTAACATGTAAGATTGTACATTGAATGATAATGATAATAAAATAATTACATCATAGGATGCAAAAGAGAAGGACAAAAGAATGGAGTCTATGACTCCATAAGAGGGGAAAGATAAGGGGGATTAAGTAGGCAAAGGTGAAATGACCTTAGTAAGTGACTTAACCCAAATTCCATCCAATATTAATTATTTACTTTGATTATTAGTTAGTATTTTTTTTTATCAAGATTTGGGATTAATTGCATGAAGGAGGTATGTGGGCTCTCCATAGAGATACGTCACCCCTTCATGCCATGCAAACTTATGCTATACATTTTGGCCATGCCAGCAAATTGGGGTATTTCAAACTATCATTCGATTGAAGGTTTTGGGGTAAGGAGTTCGAATGTTTTGGGTGTCATTTGAATTATTAGGGAGTTTGAATTACCATTCAAACTATCATTCGGTTGAGGGAAAATCAGGAGTCGTATCCCTGCCTGAACTGCCATGAGGTTATTGTCATCGAATTATAGAAACCTACATCCATGAAATATGAGAAAAATGTGGTTGTATGGATGATAATCACTATCATTGAGAAATTCTTTATATCTGGTAATCCCTAGAATTCTAGCAATGAGATTTCCTTGTCAAATTGCATTGGAGCTTTGGAGGAAAGTGGGGTGGCTTGAGGGACTGTTGAGAAGAGAAATGGATCCCATCCCTTGGGTAATGTAGGTAGATGGAGAAAGAGTGTTGGGGATTTGGAATACTATAGGAGTAAATAGTGACTATGAACCTAGGAATTGGTCCATGAGAAGAGATTTGGAGTCAACCATTGGAAGAGTTTTCCCTTTTGGATTTATAGCCTCATCTTGAGGGGTGGACTCTATGGTGTAGCCGGAAGCCTATGGTGGGGTGGAACGTCCTCCTTTTGTAGCTAGTTGGTGGATTATTTTCCCAGAAAGATAAGTATAGTTGGTTGTGTTATGAAATTCAAGGTTATTATGCTTTATTTTATGCAGAGTATTATTTCTAGTTTGGGAAATTATGTGCTTATGATTCTAATTTGAATATTCATGGATGAAATTATTATAAAGTTTCATGCTTCTATTAATTTTGAAATTTATGTTTAAAGCCTATTGTAGCTTTATTTCCGTGTTGAATTCTACAACTAGTCCATATAATCGATTTTGGTATCAAAGACCAAAAGTTGGTGTGAATTTAGTGGTTTGAAGAAGTACCCCATATCCTAAAACTGCATAGAAGGTATTGGGTACATTAAAACCCCCATTTTGGTAGATGGCTTAGCCAATTCATTTCTTTCATTCATCATTTACCTTACAATAGATATTAACCCACATGGGTACCCTAGATTAGTGATCCTTATTTCATTTTGGCATCTATGTTGTTGCATTCTCACGATTGGGAGTTCATATAGTCTACATCCCAAAATTAAGCCTCACGCATATTTTCTCAACATGTTGATAATCTTATCCCTTGGAATACCACATTTTATTGGGTAGGTATAACATATGTTGAGTCATCACATGTCATAAGCCTTGAACACTTCCAATACATAATCCCTGAATACTTCCACCATACTGTGAAAATTCTTCATTTTATGCCTCCATTCCACTACCCTTGAGGAGATTTCCATTATTTCCCCTACCTCTAGTTGCTTCCACTTGCATTTTTCACCCTCTAAATTACATTCATCTAGTTACTCATCAGGGTGTCTATCTCCTCGTCTCTCCTCCTACTTCTTTCAATTGGTCCCCCTTTTGGGATTCCATTTGGATATTGTGTCTCCTCACACATTGATTGATTGCTTGTTGGGGTCCTTATCCCCTCGTTATGATCATACCTCCTCATTTGGAACCCCTTTGGAAATACCAGTTGGGTATTGTGCTTCCTTGGAAAATGTTCCTTTGTTGGAAACATCCCTTTGTTTCTCTTCTTTAGAGAATTTGTGATGACTCACCCTTGTGTTGCATGAATTCTATTCAGTCCATCCCATATACTATTATAATTCACCCTTGTGTCCATTAGTATTTATTGTATATATTTATTGAGCCTTGGAATTCAATTTTCCCCTTTTCGTTGATGCATCACATGAACAACCACTTTATTAGTAATTAACCATATCCCACATAATGATTTCATTCCATGCCAAGTCAACCTTGCATGTATGCTCTAAATAAAGGAAGTCACAAGTCCATTTATTTTTACCTTCCATCCCTATCCTTGCATTGGTCCCTGTAAGTTGTGATACTATGACTTGTACCTAATGTTTTGTTTTTCAATGGTTCCCTTATCCATTGATTTCAGTGTGAATTCCCTTATATAATTCAACACTTGTGTTCTAAGGGTTTGCGTTAAAGAGTGGCATACCTTGGGATGACCTCACTAATGGGTTACCTCAAACCAAGTAGGAATATTTATCATTGATTCTTGATTTGGTTGTTGCTCACACACTTGACTCCAGATCATTATCGCACCATTAATATTCTCATGTTTGGTAATTCAGTGTTCCAGTCGATTATTCCATATTCTTAAATATGTTTGAGTTGTATTAGCATTCAGGAGGGAGTTTCCTTTTAAGTAGTTTCCCACTTGTTCTATCTACAACATTTGTTTCTAGAGATATAGCTTCAGTTTTCATCCCTTGGATGTTATTTGATGTTCGTTCTTAGGGGTTCTTCATATCCCTAGGTACGAGCATAATTTCCCTTATTGACACCAACACATTTATTCTAGGGGTGAGTCTCATCAAGTTGTGTACCTTGGTCCCATTTTCCTCATTGATGGGTTACCTTGAACCAAGTAGGGAGAGTCGTCATTACTCCTTCACTTGGTTGTTTCTCATGTGCTCAACTCTAGCTCATTATCACACCATTGATATTTATACATGGTTTTCAGTGATCCAGCCTTAGTTGTAGTTCCTTGGATTTGATTGGCTCTATCTAGTCGTTTCTAGAGCCACCAATTTGAGTTTCCCATTTGATGCCCCTTTTTATTTAACAAGGCTCCTATGGTCGTTTCTTCCCCCCCTGCAAGGGGGCATCAATTACTATATATTTAGATAATATACAATCTTCACTATGCTTCTATGTTTGGATCTAGCCTCTTGCTCCCAATATTGTATATAGGACTACTAATGTTGTTGTACTATGATATGGTGCCACTTCTCCATGATCCTATGATGTATTCTTTTATGACACCATTTTGTCTCATTGGCTTGGCCCATTCTTTTCCATGCTCTATCATTGTATCATTATTTGGAGATATCTCAATGAGCATGGATATGCCCACCTTGTCCCTATTGATATCTTGTATACACTTTACCCATTTGGTTTGTTGTTGGCAAGTCGTTCTCCTTTACCCTTTTGTAGGAAACCCGCCTTATTTGGACACCCTACTCCCTCCATAGTCCTTTCCTTTGCTTGGGTAGATAAACTATGATGTATTTTGGTCATACGATTTTCTCCTAACCTCATACATGAGGGGGAAATATGTTATCACCCTAAAATTGCTCACATGTGCCATTTTGAGTAATTTTAATTGAATATATCACTTTTGCATGCATAACCCTCATCCTTCACTCCATTGCATCACCATATGACCCTAATATTTCCATAATTAGACAAGTTAACTCCCAAGCTTGACCAAAAGTGGCCAACACAGAAAATTGGCCAAAACGTGCATGTGCTTAGTGCAGAAAAGAACCTCAAAAGTGCATTGCCTAAAAAAAATGCAATGTTTAACTGTTTTCTAGACCAATTAATGTGTCCATGCCTTCTAAAAGGTGTATTAGTATGTATGGACATGATCAAACCCTAATTCTATTATTAAACATTAATATAATCAGATTTAACCTTTATATGTTAGATTATGTCAAGAGGATTCTCCACCACACACCTATAAATAAAGCTATTGAGATCACCCATTAATATGATTCCATCCAAGTAAGGTTATGTTGTTGAAAGACCACCAGAGTTGTGAGAGTTGTATTATCTTCCCTCGTTATTCTAGTTTCTTACTTTCTCTTCCACCCAAGGTTGAAATTAAAGAACACCTAGGAAGCAAAGAACTAAAGTGGCTTTGGAGCCCACTTGTCTTCATCAAGCCACTTTAGCAGGTGTTATATGTACTTTTCTTTCTCTATTGGATTAATATAACATTCATTATTTTATCTCCTTACTTGTAATGAATGACTTTTCTTTTGCATAATTGGTTATTGTACTTCACACAAACTTATGTTTTTTCCTTCTCTATTGGATTAATATAACATTCATTATTTTATCTCCTTACTTGTGATGAATGACTTTTCTTTTGCATAATTGGTTATTGTACTTCACACAAACTTATGTTTTTACTTGCACGAACATTATTAAGGTTTTCAATTCTAGTTTAATTTTCATTTTTGCTTTTTATGTTTATGTTTACTTTATCAACAAAGAAAAGTTAAGAAGATGTGCATGTAATGTGATGATACATTTTTCTACATATAAAAAATATATATAAAAAGTAAGAAAAAACAATCAATTATATATATAAAAAAATAAGAAAAAACAATCAATTCAACATAAAAATTTAAATAACTTACTTAGCTTGTTGAGTTTAGCAACCTAAATAGCATACACTTATATTAAAAACATTAAAAAAAAAATAATATATTACACATTAAGACCTCGAATAAAATACATCAAAACCACAAAAGTAAGTAACCGTCAAATTCCATCCATGCATGAACCGCTATCTATAACATATATTTTATTTATTGAGCTTTCGACACGAACCCTTGATGACAAATCTATGGCTTTGTCACTTTCCTCATGACACATACACCACTACACCTTAGTGGAGAAGTTGAGGACTCCACAAATTGAGGAGATCAATTTGATCATTTTTGTCGGTGTTTCTATATGATCATGACGACCTCCACATCCACATGTTAATTTTTTTTTTGGATTTAGTTGGAGGATATTCTTCTTTTAATGCTCTCCTTTGGGATTTTAGTGGGAGGATATTCTTCATTTCATGATTTGTGAACATCAAAACATTTGATATTCAAGGGAGTAGTTAATTACATATGTTGAAAGAGCTCTTTCCAATTTTTAAAGTATAAATATTATGTTTAATGAAATTATTTCAAATTTCTCTTCCCAATATAAGATTTTTCAACTTCAAATGATGAGTCCAGAGAAAGCGCACGTCTTAAATATTTTAAAATTTAAAAATCTAAATAAAAATTCTCCATAACTTTAAAAAATAATTATCTCCCGAAAGCGACTATGACGGGCAAAAAAGTGAAAAACCACAGAACGTGTACCTTAGTACTCCAATGTTCGTACCATAATTTATACTTGAAGCAACTTGCTTCAACTCAAGTGTCACGTGTTGTACAACTCGCACGCTAACCGGAAAATAGACCGTATCCTTATAAACGTACGGCGATTAAACAGCAGTATTGTAAACGTTTTAGGGGGTTTTTCGAAAAAAAAATTAGTTTGATTTTGCTCGAAATTTGGTGATGAATGGTTGGATTTACAGATTTGAGTGGTTAAGTTTGTATAATGTAAGTGACTTAGGGATTTTTCATCACGCTAAATCCATTTATTCATTCAGAAATGCAATTTAAAGAACAGAAAATAGAGATTTTGTCCAAATTTAAATGGCCGGATTCCAACCAAAAAACTCAAGAAGTAGAACATTTATCCAATTTTCATCAAGTATTTCGTACAGTGAATTTTTCACCTTCTCAATGAGTCATGATAAGTACTCAATGAAACAGTTCATCAAATTTGACAGTTTGGATCACTAGGTCGATTATCTGTGTTCAAATTTTCAATAAAAATACAAAAGTGGGTAGTTACCAATATCCAACCTACTAAACAGTATTGAATATTACATCATTGAATACTGCGACAGGTAGTATATAGATTGAATATTGCAGCAGGTGACATATAAACGATTGAATCAAAAATCAATTCCAATCCAACAACAACCTGTATCAGTATCAGATTTCATGGTGTGCTGCGGGATGCCTATACGCCCTCATATTCTATTGTATATCAGAGTTCCAGTTATATATTGTGCCACCATATTGCAAGATGCAAAGAGGTCACCAGATCGAATCCTATACCCTCTCGTATTCAACGTATATTTCTGTACCGCCAGGTAATGGTTGTCATTATTAGCATTGATGATATGTACAGAAGAACATTTTCCGAAAAAAATGGAGATAAAGCTGCTGTTGCAGTGGGACTAGTGAAGGATTGGGATTTATCCGTGGCCACTGCCATATGAATCTCATGACCCGCCAGATTCATCCAATAAACATACTGCCCCCATCGACGAATCTCAATAACGCGCCGACACATGGAAATGCCAGCAATCAGACACCATCCAGGGCATGGAATCTCCAAACCGAGACACCATACAGAATGCGTTCCGCCATTTTCTGAGAGATTCCTCATCGGAATCCAGAGAAGTCAAGGATGGATTCCGATGAGGGAATCTCTCAAACGTACAGAATGCGCTCCGCCATCTTCTCACGTCCATGAAAGATTCCGTTATCGGAATCCATCTTTAACTTCTGGTTGCATGATCTGGTTGTCTCCAGTTGGATTCCAAAGATATTCCACCCGCTGCACGATCTGGTTGTCTCCAGTTGGATTCCAAAGATATTCCACCCGCTGCACGATCTGGTTGTCTCCAGTTGGATTCCAAAGATCTTCGGTGGTTGGAATCATGCCACGTCATTCCCTTTGAAAGTCCCTAGTGAGAACGTAGCCATTAAGGTGACATGGAGTAATCGTGTGAAGCAAGGATTTCGATTAAATGCAAAAAGTCTAAATTTAGTACTAAAATCATTATATCCATATTTGTGATATATTTGTTAATATTTGCAATTTGCAATAATGAAACATTATATTAAGTGTTTGATAAACGTTCTACCTTATGGCAGTTTTGATGATTTTTTTGGTTTGATTTTATCTGAAATCAGTGAATATATTTGTAATGTACAACAATAAAATAATATAATAAAATATTATATTAAATGTAGTCTAAAGGTTCTACCTTGACAGTTTTTTTTCTTTCT
The DNA here is from genome assembly GCA_000966675.3 of Picea glauca. Taxonomy (NCBI): domain Eukaryota; kingdom Viridiplantae; phylum Streptophyta; class Pinopsida; order Pinales; family Pinaceae; genus Picea; species Picea glauca. Next base: position 602,423 of record JZKD02S0875526.1, read on the forward strand.
TTAATTTTTTTTTACAATTTTTCCTTTTAATTTTATCTTATCCGAAATCCGTGAAAAATGGTTAAATATATACTTTTGTTGAATAATGGTTAAATCTATACTTTTGTCATACGAGGAATGACATTATAAAGAATTTAAAGAATTGTTGCACTTCACTAGACATAAGGACGACAACACGTACTACGGCGCGGGCCATTGCACCTTTCCGGAGAAGCCAAATCTTCCACAACTTAAGGAGATCAATTTTGTTCAGTTTTTGTCGATTTTTCTTTACGATTATGACATCCATATGTTCCTTTTATGTGCTTTAGATTCTTCGTCCAGTAAGAGGATATTATTCTTCTTTATTATTTTATGCTTCTTTAACGTCAAATTCATTTATAGTTTACTCCACATTTTTCCCATTTCTAAAGCATAAAGAATGTTTATAGTTTTTAATGGAAGTATTCCAACTTTCTACAGCATAAATATTTTGGTTAATAAAAGTATCTCTCATTCCAATATGAGATTTTTGGAACTCCCAAGGACGAAAGCACATATTAAAAAAAAGATAGGATTGCATAAATTTAATATATATAAATATTTTAATTTTTATTCCAGATTGTTAAACTTTCAAATCTTGCATACAAATTTAAATAAGAAATTTCGAGAAAGATTTAAAATTATTTTTGGTTTGTCAAGATTTTATTTATCTTCTTTGTAATTGAATATAATTGAATTTTCAAATCTTGCATAAAAATTTAAATAAGAAATTTTGAGTAAGATTTAAAATTATTTTTGATAGGTTAAGATTTTATTTATCTTCTTTGAATATAAGGAAATATTAACAATTTAGGATTTAGAAGTACAAGTATCTTGTAGGAGTGGAAAGAAGTGGAAGTATACCCTTTTCCAAACCACCAATCAATTACAAGTTATTTCAAATGATATGGTTTGTAAGATTATACTAAGTCCAATTACATTTCCTCTTAACAATCAATAATAACTACCTATTATCAATTAACAATTAAATTATAATAAATTTTATTTCCTTTCAAAAAAAATATAAAATACATCTCATCTTCCCCTCAACTAAATCTAAAATTTCCCTCACTGTAATACAACATATTAGAATCTTCTCCTCAACTAAATCTAATTTTTCCCTTACTTAATACAACATATTACTAAATCTAAGATCGCCATTACTTAAAAACAACAGAGTATTACTAAATCTAAGATCGCCATTACTTAAAAACAATATAACAGAGTAAGATGTGCGCACACTCTTCCAGTTTGGGGAGAGGTCACGAGTTCGAAACCTGTATCCCTTGGGGCTGTGAAGGTTTATCACTCCCATATCAGCCACTATGTGGAGAAGTATCTAGAGTGGGTTTCCAGCGTAGAATTCCAACGTGAAAAAACAGACTATAACAGAGTATTTGTATTGTTCGAATATCCAGTTGTCATACTTGAGAATCAATTTTAACAGCAAACCATTCTCACATGGAAATTAAGATCCAGTTGTCATAATTAAAGAAAATGCCATACTTGAGAATCAATTTTAACAGGAAACCATTCTGACCTGGAAATTAAGATCCAGTTGTCATAATTAAAGAAATTGTAATACTTGAGAATCAATTTTAACAGCAAAGCATTCTCACATGGAAATAATGGGACAAGGTTAACGCGGATCAAATTCTTTACTTTCAGATTAGCAAACGAGGATAACAGATTGGACATCAAATTCTTCTTCCACTTTCACATGAGTGGAAGAGCATTACAGACTGGACATCAAATTCTTCACCTTCATATCAGTAGAAGAGCATTACAGATTTCATCATTATCATTGCAGTCGGCGGGAAAAAGACACCACAGTAGCACATTGGCAGTGATGGTATGAAATACACAATGTACAGGAAGAACATTTCCCCATAAAGTCAGAGACAAAGCTGCTGTTGCAGTTTGGTTGTTTATCTGGCTGTCAAAATGGTAAAATCCTCCGTTTCAACTCCGTCCTGCCAAAACAAATTCAAATTCAGAAACCCCGTTGGTAACCAACAATAACTAAATAAATTAATATCAATTAATACGGAAGATAACTTGCCTGAGACGCTCAATATCCAGAAAGGTTGCAGCAAGCATCGCGCGGTTTTCTTCGGCTCTCCTGATGAGATAAGGCATCACACTCTCTACTGGACCAAACGGAAGATATTTGCTCACCTCGAATCCCGCTTTGACCAAACCCAGCGATAGACTGTCTGACATGCCCTTCAGTTGAGCGAACTGTAACCCGCTCTGCCCTCTTTTCATAATTCCCAATTCTTCAGCCTTAGCAGCGGCCAATTTTGCTGATAAATTGTTCCAATTAGCAATAAATAAATCAAACCCTGTTAGATAACATTCTGATATCCACATAATAATAATGAAATTATGAGATTGACCTTACCAGACTCGAAATTGTGTGTAGCGAGTAGCAGTGATGCTTCGCCCGTAGAAACCTTCTCCAGCATCAACGAAGTGCAGGCATTGTAACAGCTGTGTGTGTCCGTAATCAGAGAATGTACAGGAGAAGGGGCGCCCAATGACTCAGCCTCGGCACTTTCTCTTGTGATGTAGGCGCCCCGCACAAGTTTCAGAGCCATTGAAATGCCCTGCTTCTTAGCTGCTTCGGATGCCTCAATCAAACGGGGCAAAGAGTCTTTCAAGTAAGCTTGTATGGTCCCATACACCAGAGGTTCGCTGCGTCTGTTGTATTCGGAAAATGCCCTGTAAATAAAGTAATCAATGGCAGGCTGAACGGCTGTGTATTCTGCATCTACCAGCAAAGGAAGCGAAACGGCCTCGCAGGCTCGGCAGAGCTGAAACAGCCTTTGCTCCGCTAAAATTAGATCGTTTTCCTCGGCGGGACTCAATGGTTCGGGCGCAGAGTATGTGTGGTGAGTAGGGCTTGACGGTGCAAGAACAGGCAGAGTCTCTGCCTTCCACGGCAGGCTGAAGGCAGGATGGCGGTGCTGCCATCTTAGCAAGTGGCTGACTCTTTCCAGAAGGGCAAGAGGACAGATGGCCGTCATCTTCACACACGCGAAACTTACCTGTAACAACAAATCCAAATCCGCCGAAGTTAAGAAACAATTTTCGACAAATAGTTTGGTAGAGGTTTGAAAGGAGGTAAAGATGAGTTACTTGCCGATCCAGGTGGAAGCAGAGGCGTCGATTTGACGGTGGTGAGAAACTGGCGGAGATTGGCATCACAGGCAGCGTTATCCGCAGCATCTTCTAAGCTATAATCGAGAATGCCCTTCAAGCCCAACGCCCACATTCTGTTCAAAGTATCAGAGGCCTCTGCGACGGACTCTCCGGCGCAGAAATGAGAAAACGCCGTCCGCTTGACGGCTTTGAGAATAGGCACTCTGTAAGGCGCGTACTGCATCAGAGGTGATTTCAGCGCTTTCATGCCGAGATCCGCGACCGGCTCGCAGGAAACGAGAAGAAGATTGAAGAGCGAAGCAATGAGCTCCCTCGTCGTTAACCCCGAGAACAATCCCTCGGCCCCTTCGAAATCGTGAACGGCAGCAGGAGCATTAACGGTTCCATGGACGGATTCTCCGCGAACTTCAGGAGCCGTGGCTGCAGCCACCGAAGAGTATTGCAGGGTCTTTGAAGACGAATTCAGGTCACGGGTACTTGTGTAACGGAATTCATGGCGCCTTGTTGAGCACCAAACTCTGCCTATTTTTCGGCCCACAGATGAAAGAACAGTGGACGCCATAAAAACCTGCAAATCTTGAATTCAAGATCTAGATTGCCTTAGATACCTCAAAAGGCCGAACCGATTCAAACAAGCCAAAGCAATCACTCGTCTGGGACTGAAGAGATTCTCTGCCCAAGCGCAGTCCCAGATTTTCCTCTTTTCCAGCTATGCGATGGAAAAAGGCATGCCCATTGCATTGAAGAAGGCCGGAAGGCTTGCATTAGTATAAATCAAGTCACGCGGTCGTACCTGCTTAAGCTGACGTGGCGCTAGTCCAAGTGGATAGATCGTT
>JZKD02S0875526.1:610039-623951 GCA_000966675.3 Picea glauca
AGCTCTGATACCAAATGTAAATTCTAACCTTGTACAATGTCTACTGTAAACAGATATTCAAAAAAGAATAGAAAAGATACAATGGCAAATGCAAACATTACACAGAGATTTTTCCATTGGAAACCCAAACCGAGAAAACCAACATATATTATATTCATACATTGTGTTACATTGTTTACAATACAATATACATATAGGAGCCAGCGGCATCCAACACCCTAACCCAATGACCTGGATTAGTCCAAAACCCTAATTCCTTAACCGGAACTAGAAAACCATCGGCAAAAAACCATGTGTCGGAAAACCACCTAAATATCATGTGGTCCCGGAAATATGTCGTCTCGGTGCGGATTTTTTTTTTTTCAGGGGCGCTGCCCCCGAACCCTCGCACGGGGGGCTCCGCCCCCGTACACCCCCCCTCTAACCCCCCTGCGCGCCCAGCGTAGACGCTCAGACACTACTATTCGTGCAAAGAATATAACACATACCCAACAAAGTCATCCTTGTGACTAGTCAGTAAAACAAATTCCCACTACCCTACACACACATGTAGAGTCTTTAGTATGGTGTGATCAAATTACCCTTAGCTAAATTTGCATAAGAATGTTTATGCATTTTTTTTTATAATAAAATTTCTCATTATATTTATATAATGTTTGGTAAGAGATAAAAATATTACAAGACTGCTTTCCTGCATATGAAAGAAAGATCATTGTCTCTAACATGTTGATTTCATATATAGTAATATATGAGATAGTCAATACCGAGTATAGTTAATACAAATTTGAAACTACAAATTCATAGTTTGTACAGATTTGAAACTACAAATTCTCTTCCATCCAATACTCCGCCTCTAATGGGAAATTCAAAATCTACACAAAAACATGAGAGATAGATACTTCTTTGGTGGTCCTAATAAAGTTTAAGAAATAGTGTAGGTCTCTCATGACCATCTATTCACTTGTGATATTTTATTTTCCCTTCCTGCTCCTATAGTGATCTCTTTGAAAGTAGGTCGGCCTCCATATTTGATTCTCGGAAAATAAGTGTGTAGGTGATCAATGAAAAGGCATTGTTGAGCTCTTTGATTCTGTCTTTCCAACATTCAATGACATTTACTTGTAATTTGTCTTTGTTGTTTAGCCAATCGATTATAATTTTTGAGTCTCCAAGTACCTGTAAATCCACAATATTAAACATTGTTGCCAGGGTGAGTGTGGCCCAGACTTCAAGGAGTTATGTTCTTTTATTGGTGCCTGCACCACAGTTGAAAGTCCACTTATATACTTTATGTTCGTCGTTCCTTATCAAACCTCCTGCTCCACTCTGTTGTCCATTATTTTATTCATGTATTTACGTAATATTTCAGCACATATAAATATCAAGGTGGAATATATATGGAATAACATTGAAGTCATAGAATTAACTTTGGGTTCTAAATTATGCCCACCATGAATATGTATGTAGTTAACACATTTGTAGATAAGTGAAGGATTGTGATGAAGTTTCAATTTATTTATATTTTTAAAAATTTTGTATTTTCATAAAATAATTTTCAATTATAACTATTGTAAAATTTGTTATATCAAAATATATAATTTAATAAGTTTTCAAAATATATTAATAAGAAGAATGAGAAATCACTTAAATGAGATATCCATTAGAAAGATCGTGTTAAAAATTTAATGGAGTTTAAAGGAGATATCCATCAGAAAGATTGTCCACATCTTTTGGGGGTTTTAGGTATGCTTTCAATTCTCATTTTAAGGAAAAGTTATTGAAAAAAAGGTCATTCTGATATTATTGCTCAATTTAATAATGTTAATTTTTTCAAAATCATTTGCTCAATCAACTAGAGCAACTAGATTAATTAATGAAATTAAATATGGTAGTGAACTTGAAAGAATGTGTTATTAGTGAATACACAATGCTAGTTTTTTAATATAATTATAATATATTTATTTTAATTTTAAATGAATTAAATATTGAAAGATTAAATTTTCCAATTTTATTAATAATAACTTGTTAAATTGAAGAAAATAAATAAATTATATAATATACTCCAAACTTAAAACCTACCAAGCTATATGCTAGTATTTTTTTTAATTATTGCTGCTTACATATGTGAGTTATTACACATAACAATGGTTAGAGTGAGGTGGCTATGACTAAATAGATACCCCACTCTAAACTACTTAATAAAATATATATGAATTAAATAAAGTTAATGATTTTTTTAATATATGTTAATTTTTCTATTGACTAAATAAATACTCCATTTAACTATTTAACCAAAAATATATGAATTAGATAGAGCTAATAAATTTTTTTAATATTAAATACAGATATATTAATTTCTTTTTTTCGGTATTTGGAAATTAGGATGAATTCGTATTAGTCGAGGTTGATTTCGGTTACTAGCATCTATAGATATATTAACCTTATCATGATAAAATAATACCATTTGAAACAAATATTCTTCAACTTTTAACATAAACCTTACATAATTAAAAAAATACCTCTCAATTTTTTTTATTATACTTAATTAATTTAAAATTAAAATTTATACTGAATTAATTTAAAATTAAAATAAATATAGAATAATATAATCTTTACATTTCCACTTTGAACCTTTCACCAAGTGGCACATGCTCTCATCATCATCAAAATTCTCCTGAATTATTTAATATTCTATGTTTTACTTTAGAGAACACATAGACAAAGACATGAAAGTCCTCATTCACCACTATCAATTAACATGCAAACTATATGCGTTTTCCCATTATTTAGCCAAGATCGTGGATGGCTACCCAAAAAACTAGCCATTTTTGCTCCAAATAAATAATGTTAATGAAATTAACATATCACATCTACCATTGCAACGAGCTCAATTCATGTACATAGTCACTAGATTATGAATCCAAATGCAAACTATATGCGCTTTCCCATTATTTAGCCAAGATCGTGGATGGCTACCCAAAAAACTAGCCATTTTTTGCTCCAAATAAATAATGTTAATGAAATTAACATATCACATCTACAATTACAACGAGCTCACTTCATTAGATTATGAATCCAATTAGACAAACAAAAATAAATTCATAAATCATTCATATACATTGGTGTAGTATATTGGGTAAGAACTCAACTCCAACTATGAATTGGGTAAGAACTCAACTCTAACTATGAGCAAGACAAAGATAATGGAAGAAAATGTCACAATTGTTGGGATCTTGAATTCAGTAAGCTATTGAATTGTCCATCTGTGATAGCATTTCCACAATGAATTAGGTTGGTTGTTTACTATGAACGTATACACCAAGGTAGCATGTGTTGGCACAAAATTGATCAGACCAAGGTCCTGCTCAGGTTACCAACAAAAGGTATCGAGTATTCTAGAGTGATGACATTTTCATCTCCTCCAGAGAGAATAAGTCTCACCGGAAGCACAACCAAGACAAGAAGATAAGGAAGGGCAAGGAGAATACTTAGGTAGGTTTCTAGAATCTTCAAGATTCACCATAACCTTGCGCAAGAAGAACTAATCAAAGAACATATATGAACTCATGTATAACTGGTAATAAAGACAATCAAGTTGCGACAACATTTGCAAACAATTATAGCACATTAATCTTATCGGACATAAAGAAGTAAAGTAAAGAGACAACTCATAACAAAAAACTGAGAATTGCACAGAATATTTCAAAATTTTAGGTCCTTCCATATATATTATGAAAAGAGCTTTTTAGATACAAGCCATTACTTTGTTACAAGCTTCTAGCTCCGGACTCATGCCTCAGAGCTCTATCTACCCTTTTCCCCAAAATGGATACAAATTACAATCATAAAACCTTTAATCTGTCTACGCCCTCTATACCATCTACCCATCTATATCAGGTATGCCATCTAACCCTTTACAATCATGTGCATCTCATATATATAGGTTGATTCGGATCTTTTGGCTTTAGACTCCACATGATTTCTTTTTCTTATTCTATTGTAACTTATTTTGCTTTGTCGGTGTTGCGTTGTCCTCCTTCGCAATTGTTTTCTGTTTCTTTGCTTGCTCCACTATCCAGCTCCTTTGTGGCTTGCGCAACTTGTGTTTGACAAAAATTGGGATTGTAGTCTTCCTTGTGCAACGTATAACCAAAAATGAAGGGCCCAACAGGCTCCGACCACAGTCCTTGACTCGCCCTCGAGTCAAGTCCTTAGCTCTTCCGCGGCTTCTGGGAGTGCATGTTTCTTTCCTTTTTCCTACGTTTCCACATTGCTTCCATCTTCTACTTGCACTCTTTCCTTTTTTGCCTCTTCAAACGAAGGGCCCAACTCTGGGACCAACTCCAAGGCCCACTTCTTGACTTCTTGAAAACCCACAATTTTATCCTGCCACTTCCTAGCAAGGAGTGAGGATTCAACTACAAACTGCTGAGTCACATATATAATGCATCCTTTAGGCTTGGATGCGACCAGGGAGTTCCATTCAGAATCAACTGTAGCATCTACCTGATGCATCTGCATGTACACTGTCTGAATGACAAGTCAAAATTCCCGTAGCTCTTTCTTAGCTACTGATTGTGCTTCAAACAAAGTGTTCAACTCGTTATCTTCATGTTGGATCTGATCAAATTTTCCTTGCTGCTTCAACGGATCCATGGTGACAACAACTTCTTCGTTGAGCGATTGTATCTTTGCATGCACATCCTCCAGAGTTTGGTTGCTCCTTGCAATGATTCCCATCTAATCGCTAACTTCGCAAAATATCCTCATGCATTATGTTGTTTGTTTGTGCAATGCTGCTCTAGCATTATTTCCTTCTAGCACTACTTTCTCCATCTACTCTTGAAGCTTCTGAGGTTGCTACTCTGCTTCGTGCTGACTCTCCCGCGGTTGTTCTTCCAGATTCTCTGCACCAATGGACAACTGTGACCATGCTCCCTGGAGTAGCTCAAACTGCTACTTAGGCTCTCCTGCGACACTGGGTTCTGGTAGTTGCGGTGTTGCCTTCCTTATCTCTGGCCAGGCTTCGAAAAGCTTCTCCTGGACTCTTTCCAGTTTTTGTTCCACATGGACCTTGGCGTATTCCTCTTGTGTCCTGCGTGCTTGGGCAAGGAGTACTTCCTCCCTTGCAAACTATGCATCCCTTTCGGCTTGCTAGAGCCTCTACTCCAGTTGATTAGTTGAGGCTCTGATCATCCCGACTACCTGTGTTGATGGCCACTGTGCGAGGTCAGCAGAAGAAGTGGTGGCCTCCCTGGGTACTCGGACCTGCAGTGGGAGTTCATTGGCCATCGAATGCTCTGAAGGTGTCTCCACCTCTTCCTCTCCTGTAGATGGACCTGGCGCAAGTCTCAATCTCAATGTTGATGGCAGGAAAGGTAGCACTTATGTTCTTTCCAGGTAGAGCTGCATCAGCTCTGTGCATTGATGTGGGTTCTAGAGTACTAGCTCCATTTGTTCCTGCAATGACGTTGCACTTTGTCCTAATGTCGTATCAGGTTCCTTTTGGACTTCTGATACCTCTGCCTCTTTCTAGACCTCAGCTTCTAGGGTTGCGCTCTTTTGGATAACACCCTCAACATTGGTCGTTGAGGGAGTGCACTGAGGGCTTAGGACTCGTGGTATTGGTACTGTTTGCATCTCCATTGAAGGTGGAGTGTCCTGAATTGGCACAAAGGGTACAATCTGTTGGCTCTAGAATTCAGGGTTTGGACCATTGATTTTTGGTCTCTACTTGGGTAGCTCAGGGGGGTCCAACTGCATGGGCTCCGGGTCAGTGGTCTGGGACGGGATGGTGATTTATCAAGGTGGCGACTGGGGTTGTGGGGGTGATGGAGGTTGTTTATTAATGATGGTGGTGGATGGAGTGGTGTCAAGCTCGAGGTCATCTTGGATATCCATAATTTGGGTCCCTCGAGCCACTACGCGAGTATGAGGAATGGTTGATGATATCGGCTGGGGGTTCAGAACCTTTATCGAGGAGATCCTTGTCCTGGGTTTCTTGGCCAATGGGTCTCTGATGAAGGCAACATTGAGGATTTATTTGACATCCTTACCTGTCAACATGGATTTCTCTAGAAGCTATGCGAACATAGTAAATGTTCTCTTATTGCACTCCAGCGGCTGTGTCTCTTCCTCCTCTGAATCCGTCTGCACTAGAGCTTCTTTCCTCTATTCCTCCGGGCCATTTTTCTTCAATAGTTCCACCGGCATAAGGTAGTGTATCCATGACTTGTGTGGGTTGTGTTTCACTCCTGGCCATGACATGACCTCCTTGTCGAAGGCCTCCTCATCCAGGTAAAATGGCAGCATCTAGGTGTTGAAGTCTTCTCGCCTGGCATGCCTTGGCCATACAAATGTGTGGTGGTGGTTCATGTTGAATGCAATGTTTTGCGTATTCAGGTTGAGAAACTCCTGAGGTATACACAACCTCTGAGTTGCGTCCAAAAATAGGTTGTACCATTTAAAGAACGTTGTGTCATTGAAGGCAATGTTCTCTGAGTCCAACCTTGAGTGCCAAGGCTCAAACATCTTTTCTAATCACCCCTTAATTGCTAGCAATAGTAGTCTTCCTGCAGGTGGCATCCACTTCAACATGGAGAACGTAACTAACAAGTATCCATAAGTGAAGGTGTCGCCCTTCTCCTGAGCTTCCTCGCAATCCACCAGGAGTTCTTCCAGTAAGTAACTGCACCAATTGAACACAGCTTCGTTGGCACAAAAATATGCCACTTATAGGACATCCAATGTACATTTTCCTTTGTAATACGAATGCATGACCTTGCTAGCAATTATGTAGCAAGCGGACTTGACTGTCTCTTTTAGAATGGGGTCGATATTGGCTGTGCGCCCCCCCCCCCCCTCTACGTATAAAATCGTTCATACAAGCTGGGTTCTCCCTTTTTCTTCCCATCCTTGTTGGGACCCTGAATTCCTTTGGATACATCCTCGCCTTCGATGGATAATCCAGTAAGTTGATGGATATCCTCCACCTAAATTGGGTATATTCTATCCAACCACAAGCTCTTGTCGTGTACCCTGCTAATGAGGAACTTGGTACATCTCGCAATCTCACCAGTAGTGTCAAAAACTAGAAAATATCTGAGGTTCATAATAGTGATGTTGAAGAGGTTGATGAACTCCGGCTTCACCACGAACTGCATTCCTCCAAACTCATCCGGGGAGACACTCCAGAAGACATCAATATTCAACTGCGAGAACAAAACCTGGTCTGTTAGGGTGACATCGAGGAGTTTAACTTGTTCGACCTTCCCTTTGAGATCACCCACGATCTCGACTCGGGGATCACATGGCTCGTCCGACACTGCATCCTTAGAAACTGCACTTTTTCTCCCTGCAACTCTTGGCATAGTGACTCTGAACTGTCAATAGACTTCGACAGGATAACAGGGATTGGGGATCGCGACTGATGGCTGAGGGATTGCACATGCTTGAGCACAATTCATAATTTGCAAGGTGCTAAGTTCTCTCTGGGAAACAATACGTCTTACACTGATTTCACAGACCCTTATACTCAGGATTAGCAGGCAAGCTCTGTAATAACTACTAAGGCTATTAATCATTAACCCTATAGATGCAACTCGGATCTGAGTTGTTTGACGGGACTGGTTAATAGGGTAAATCTATTGAGTGATCCTAGCATTTACTGAGCAAGTTGGTCATGGACGTGGCCGAATCTAGACCTTACCGTCTAACGAATGAGAATCCTGGTGTGAATACCGATGGCATCTTCGTGTATCGCGGCTTTATGGTTTAACAACTTTCGGATGGGTTACTGTAGTGGTAATAAAGGCTATGACTGGACTGGGTTCATGTGGCACATGGACTAGGATTGTGTCCATATTAGCTCTCCCTCCGACCACAAAGAGGTCCCCATCATATTAATGACCATCATTAATAGATTTGTGGCTCTTCTTCTCCTACGCTGCTGAGTAATCAGTTCTGCACCAAAACAACACTTAGATAGAAAAGTGAACTACATGTCACGACACAACAATGCACACTTCAACTTTATTAACTGAATTCACAGAAATTGAAAAAAAATAAAATCAAATCTAGCTACTATACATGCTCCTTTGGACTAGAGCAATAGTCCTTTAGCTCAGTACTAAGACATATAGGGTTTCAGGTGAGCACCATTCATCCATCCTGGGCAAAGTATACCATCCAGTTGCGTGAGTCTAACTGCTCCAGAAGGTTGGATCTTCACAACTAGAAATAGTCCCAACCAATGCATGTGCAACTTGCCTGGATGTTTCTGGTATCGACTATCATAATGTCAGACCTTGTCTCCTTGCGCAATGTTTTAGTCTTAATGTGTTTGTCATGCCAAGATTTCTGCCTTGCTTTCTCAACTGCTTGATGAAAATCTGCTAAAAACCTAGTCTCTTCAAGTTCTTGTAATTCCATAAGCCTCTGCGCACCTAATTCATCCTCCGACATGTGTGCAATCTGTGCAATGTATAGACTCGAGGTAATGAAGAGTCTAGGATAATGATTTCTGCAGGTACCACAACCTATTTCCCATAGACTAGCTGAAATGGAGTATACTTGTGGAGTTTCTTTGTGGTTGTCCTATAAGCCCATAAAACTATTGGGACTCTGTCATCCCATTCTTCCCTGTTTGTGCAACAAACCTTCGTTAATCCTCTCTCCATAATCTTGTTAAACGCTTCTACTGTGCCATTGGCTTGCGGATGGTAGGAGCTACTTTTATGATGTTGGATCAAGAAATTTGTTGTAAGCTTTGCTATTGTACTAATGATAAGGTCAGACTCCTAGGACATCCAAACCGAGTGATAATAATTTCAAAAATAAACCTAGCACCAGTATCGATCGAGCAATCTTGGACAGTTGCTGCCTCAGCCTACCGTGTAAGGTAGTCAGTTGCGGTAATGATATACCTGGCCTTTGAATGCTTAATTGTGGGGTTGAACGACCCAATGAATTCAATTGCCCATTTCTCAAATGCTTGCAGAGCTCAAACCGACTGAAGAGGCAATTCATCTCGTCGTGATGGCTTTCCTATTCTATGATATACGTCGCAAACTTTGGCATATTCCTTTGCATCCTTAAAGAGTGTGGCCCACCATAATCCATGTTGGAGGACCTTATGTGCAGTGGCCTTTCCTCCAACATGACCTCCCGCAACTCCATTGTGACACTCCCACAATGTGTCTTGTTTCTCATGATCTAAGACACACCTCTTGAAGATACTATCTAGGCCCAACTTATACAATTTCCCCACAATCAATTGATAATCCGCTGCTCTAACCACCATATGATGTTTCTGAGTTGCGGAGTACGTTTCTGGGTAGGCCCCTGTGCTCAAGAAGACTGCTATGTCTTCCAGACATTCTAGTATGGCCTCAACTCGGAACAGGTCTACATCTGAGAGTTGATCATCGATTGCTCTGCCACTTTCTCCTAGCTCTAATCTAGACAGGTGATCAGGCCCCACGTTGCATATTTCAGGTTTAATGATCACCTCAAATGAAAATGACTTAAACAATAACAACGATCGACAAATTCTTCCTTCCAAAACAGGCTTGTTAATTAGATATTTTAACATAGAATGACTAGTAAAGAACTTAAAATGAGAGCCTAACAAGTAATGTCTAAACTTTTGCAGAGCGTAAATCATAGCCAAACCCTCCCTTTCTATGATTGTATAGTTGTGCTCAACTTGCGACAACTTCCTGCTAGTAAAGTAGATAGGATGATCCATGGCTCCATCTCCTGGTTGCGCTAGGATGGCTTCCAGGGAAATACCTAATGCGTCTACATGCACATGGAATTCATTTTTCCAGTTCAGAAATATCAAAATAGGTGTTGTGTTGAGCTTTTCCTTTAGGATGTCGAACGCTTTATCACACTTTGGCATCCACTGTAATGATTCTGATTTCTTTAGTAGATTTTCTAGAGGTGCAATAATTTTTTCATACCTTTTGATAAACCTGCGATAGTACCCTGTGTACCCCAGCATGGAGTGCAATTGTTTGACGCTCGTAGGCAGTGGTGTTGGGCTCTAAAGATGTCCTAAAACGACCTTAGTTTAACATTAATTTATCAACCCAGGGATTCGTCTTTTATCTCAAGAACATCAGCAAAGTCTATGCAGATAGATTGTAGAGGCTAAAATCGTGTAGCTAAAGCAAACCTAAGTTTATCCACAATCAAGTTCCTCAAATGTTCATTTAAAGATTCTAAGATTAAGATCTTACTTAACGGAATTGAAATCTAATTGCTAACATGTTGTGAATGAAAAGGAACTAGCTAACCTGCTAAATTCATTTAACATAAAAACAATGATTGAATCTGAGTAAAGACTTGCAGAATTGACTATTAACTAGGAATCGAATTGCTGGAAAGGAAATAGCAAACTATTCTAATGGAAAGAAACTGCAATTGTAATCTAATCGTAAGGAACAAAAAACATAATTGAATGGAAAGGAACAACAATTGTAAGTTTAACTGAAAGGAACAACAATTGTAACCTATTCGAAAGGAACAATAAATGTGAATCTTAAGTAAAAGGAACAACGCGTATGAAAACATGAGGAACTTTCAAGCAGAAAACTACAGTAATGGAAACTGGAATCAACAATCATTAACACTCAAGAGAGATATCTATCTTCTGTATGCAAACCGTATGAAATCATTAGCACGTTTATGCATTCGTCTTAACTATTGTGAAAGGGAATTAAATTGTAAAACATAAATCAAACTGATACAATTACAACTGAAACAATATCTCCTTTAGACTGGGCCCTTGGTCCTTAGAAGCACTGCTACTAGAAACTCAGTATATAGAAATGGTGAAAACGATCAAATCTTTTATTAACTTCATAGCTGGTACATCATTCACAAAAATGGCTTGTGCAGAGTAACTATGAGTCTGAATACTTGAACACAATTCTTCGATTGTCTTTTAGGATCTATTATCCTCTATATATACAATAATCTGAGTAAATCAAGCGATCATGAGGATCGGAAGATCCTCAGGATTGTTTTACTATTATAAAGTTACAATATAGAAAACTGAATCATCTTTAAAACTGCTTTTGCACCAAAAGTCCTTAACCTCCAATGGCTCACACATCTTCAAGATATCCTTTGCTATTTTGGTTTTTCCAATATTTAACCAATCCTGTAACAAAATCAAACAATTCCAACCATATTTTAGAATATATTCATCATGACTTCAATAATATCACTCGAAGACATATTAATCATTTTCTATTCTATTTATCCCTAATTATCAGAAAAGTCACTCAAGATTGTATCACAAACAGTGGGAATAAGGAGGATATTTGTACCTTTTTCATAACCCAACAGGTGGCATGCTCACAATAACTGCAACTTTGTTTGGGTCTACGAATACTTTGTCTTGGCATACTATGTGGCCTAACAAATTTCCATGTGGCACACAGAAGATACACTTTCTTAGGTTCAAAGATATCTGTAATTCCCTATATCTATCAAACATCATGCACAATAGCACTACATGTTCCTTGAGCAGACTGTATACCATCCAATCATCCATATAAACTTCTATAAACTTGTGAATGAATTCTCGGAAAGCTGCTATTACAATCCGGGAAAAAACTGCAAGAGCATTCTTTCGACTGAAGGGAATCACATTATATGCAAATGACCCCCATTTTGTTATGAATGTGGTCTTCTGTTTGTCTTCTTCAACAATTCGCACTTGGTGATACCCCGAAAATCCATTTGTAAATGAGTAAGATTCTTTCGCCGCAACCTGTTCAAGCACTTCATCAATAAAATGTGTTGGGAAAAGGTCATGCACACATGCATAGTTAAGGCTTCTGTAGACTACACATACCCTAATGTCCTATGTACCTTTCTTTCTCTGGATGAATATTGGGTTAACCCATTCTACTTCTTCCACTAGAAAAATAAGTCCATCCTCAATCATCTTGTCTATTTCCCTGTTAACCTACTCTTTCACTCTGGGGTTAAGGCAATATGATCTATGCCTTACAGGATTTGATCCTGGTTTTAGTTCAATTTTCATCTCTCCCATAACTCCTTTAATCCCTTTTAGCTCTGAAAATGTCTTTGGGAATAAGTCCTCATACTCCCGCAACATGCTATGTATTTCTTGGCTAGTTTTCTCATCCCAGTAATCTCCTAACATAGCTATCTTAGGTTGCTCTGTAGTTCCTATATTGACTTTTCGCAACTTCAATGGATAATTATAAGAACTATTAGTCTGGTTGGGTATGGTGTTCTGGATTTCTCTGATTACTTTTGTTTCCTTAATGGTTAAGTTTCTCAATTCTTCTAAATCATCCGAGTTTTCCAAATCCTTCTCAATCTTATAGAATTCTATAGGTGTCTTGTCTGTGTCTAGGTGAAGGTTAGACTGAAGTGCTTGGCTATGATTTGCACATACCGCTAGGTCTGATTTATGTTCACTAGAATCGGTAAAAAGGATTTCATTAATTCTTTACAGGACTATCTTAAGCTCATGGTACTTACTTGTAAACGAGAAGTCCTTGTAAAATTGATCTGCCAACAGTGTCCAGTCACTGGTCTGTCTTCTGGTTTCTTCATGCATGTACCAAGATTTAGGAATCAGACCTAGCGAATGGGTAAATACTTGAACCCACAAGAAATATGGTATTTCCGCAACTTGCTATTGTCTCACGCATTGTTCAATATGTTCTTTAGAATCCGACTGTCCATTGAACAATTGTGCAACTTGGAAATATGCTTGCATCTCTGATTTCAGCTGCTCCTTATCTTGAAATCTATATCGGATAACTTGCTTCACGTCCTCCCAGTTCTTAATCAAGGCTTTGTGACTAGTCCACCATCTAGTAGGGGTGTCATGGAGGGCTAAGTCCAGAACCGAAATCCTTTGATCCTCCACTATATTTTCTTCCATGTTGACCAGAAAGATGTCAAGTTTTGAGGTACGATCGTATATCGGGTGTTCTCTGACCTCGGTTCCAACCCATCTAGTGGCTCTGACAGTTACGCATCTTCTTGAAAATCTTTCATATGAACCTTGCTTCCAACTGTCAAATGCTAGTTCTGAATCTTCGTCTGTCGATTGTATGCTCCTCCAACTTACTGATCCATCAGCAATAGGTTTTATGTAGTCTTCTCTCATTCCTGTTATTACAACATATAACTGATCCAATTCTTCTCCTTCCATATTGTTGTCCGTTGGCTCCGTGTATCGAGGGACTACATATGGATCCAAGGGTTGAACTACTTTTATTCTGTTTGCTTCAAATGTCATAGTGTCTCTCTTTAGGTCAATCACTGCATAGATATCATAAGCCCAATCGATACCAAGTAGTGCAGGATAAGGGTAATTATTGTTGGGTATGTGTGAAATTATTTGCACTATGTTGAGCCGATGCTCAGGGGGGTAAAATCCCCCCGTGTAGGGTTTGGGGGCAGTGCCCCCGAGAAATTTTTTTATGCCTCGAGAAACGTGTCACATATTTAGGTGGTTTTTCGACACATGGTTTTTTGCCGATGGTTTTCTATTTCCGATTAAGGAATTAGGGTTGTTGAATAATCTAAGTCACTGGGTTAGGGTTTTGGATGTCACTGGATCCTATATGTATAGTGTATTGTAAACAATGTAACACTATGAATGCATATAGAATATGATGGTTTTCCCAGTTTGGGTTTCCAGGGGAAAAATATCTATGTAATGTTTATATTTTCCATTGTATCTTTTCTATTCTTTTACTGAAAATCTGTTTGTAGTAAATAGTGTACAAGGTTAAGATCTACATTTGGTATCAGAGCTTTGTTGGCTTCAGGGGGATGCCTTTGTGGTCAAGGGTTTGGCTCGGGACTGTGATAAGCCTTGTTACAGTGGGAGATCTGTGGTATTGATTTT